>JAZHYW010036171.1:0-81603 GCA_037355805.1 Ixodes ricinus
TACCCTCAGGGCCAGAGGCATTACAGAGGGAGTGGGAAAAACAAACAATACAAAAACAGCATGAAACAACAGTGAAACATGAGTTAAGTAATAGGAAAAACATTGTTACTAACACTTGTGCGAAAAAGGTCACAATCAACAATAGATGCAAGGGATGGAGGTAACTGGTTCCATTCCTTTGTAACTCTCGGGATGAATGAGTTAAAATATTTGTTATAACGGCAAGATGGAACTCCTACTTTGTGCTGATGATCTAGACGTGCTGAAACGAAGGATGGTGGGGTTAATAGCTGATTTCTGAGTACCGGGTTGTGGTGGAATATTTTGTGAAAAAGACAAATGCTAGAAATTTTACGGCGATGTGCGAGGCTGGGTAAAAGTAAAATGTTCTTCATTGATGTCACACTTGCGGTACGGTTATAATTAGTTAGTATAAAACGTGCGGATTTATTCTGAATGGATTCGATTAGGTCACTAAGGTAGGTCGTATCGGGATCCCAGATGGAAGCTGCATATTCAAGTTTAGAGCGTACTAGAGTTTTATAAAGAAAAAGCTTTAAGGATGAAGGGGCCAGAAAAAAGTTCCGTTTAAGATAACCAAGCATGCGGTTAGCGTTATTAGTCACGTAAGTAGCATGCAGATTCCAGGAAAGATCAGAGCTAAGGATTACACCCAGATACTTGTAAGAGTCAACAGGTTCTAATGGTATGTTATTCAGTTTGTAAGTAGTAGGAAAAGAAACTTTACGGGTTACGCGCATTAATTTACATTTTTTAATGTTAAGTTCCATTGACCAAAGCTCGCACCATTTCAAAATAGAATCCAAATCATGCTGTAAATGTCGGGAATCCGAGTCATTAGATATTATACGGTAGATGGCACAATCGTCAGCAAATAGTCTTACAGAGGAGGATACAACATTGGGCAGGTCGTTAATGTAAATCAGGAAAAGTAATGGACCTAAAACAGACCCTTGAGGTACTCCAGAAGAAACAGATGTGAGGGTAGAGTTAACACCGTTACAGGTTACAAATTGTGAACGATTCGTTAAGAATGCTATCAGCCAATTAAACACGTTAGGGTCGATGTTAAGTTTGCTTAATTTATGGAGTAGAAGTCTATGGGATACCTTATCGAAAGCTTTTGAAAAATCAAGAAATATGCAGTCCACCTGAGATCCCTGATCAAAAGCAACATGAAAATCATTAGTAATGGAAAGTAGCTGTGTTTCACATGAAAACATTTTCCTGAACCCATGTTGAGCTGAGGTGAAGAAGGAGTTAGATTCAAGGAAGTTAACAAGTTGCGTGTATACGATGTGCTCGAAGACTTTACAAGGAATGCTGGTTAGTGAGATAGGCCTGTAGTTGTATGGGGAGTGCTTGTCACCAGCCTTGTGGAGAGGAATTACTTTCCCAATTTTCCAGTCATTTGGTAAAACCCCGATATCAAGTGACTGTTGAAATATTCTCGCGAGTATGAGGGAAGAGTACTGATTAGTTGCTTTGAGAAATTTGGAGTTGATATCGTCTGTGCCAGTAGCTGAAGACAACTTAAGGCCATTTATAATTTTTGAAACACCATCGGGATTAATGATGACATGATCCATTAATGAAAAATTGCTTGCACAATAAGACGGATCAGTGTTGCTGATAGGGTCAGAAAAAGATTTAGTGAAAACTTCGTTAAAAATAGAGGCACATAAAGATTCATCGACCTGAGCAGAGTTATCACCGTCTTTAAGCGAAATAACAGACTGCCTATCACGGCAGGACATAACATGCCAAAATTGACGAGGGTTATTTTGAAGCATAGATGGCAGGACTTGGTTAAAGAACCTAGACCTCGCATCACTAATCGCATTCTTATAACACGCAGCAGCGTCTGCGTATTTCTGCCAGCGAACAGGACAGAGCGTACCTTTGGCGGCTCTAAATAGGCGTTTCTTTTTGTTAGAAAGTCTGAGGAGTACTCTGTTAAACCATGGTGAACTGGCATTAACAATGATAGTTTTTAAAGGAATATACTTTTCAGTAAGTGTGTTAATCATTTCTTTAAAAATTGACCAGTTTGTCTCAACGGAGCGCTCCGAAAACCTTTCAAAGTATATATCTAAGAAAGAACACAAATCATCGTTAATAGAATCAAATTTCGCTTTGCTGTAGTCGCGAATCAATTTCTTCTTATTACTAGCACAATTTAAAGGAATAGTCAGCACAAAATGTAGCAGGGAGTGATCGCTAAAGCCAGGAAGATAAGAGATTGGACCAATCAGACTAGGCACAGTAGTCAGAATGAGATCTAAAATATTTGACGTAGTAGGCGTTATTCTAGTAGGCGTGTTGACTAGTTGAGACAAATGAAATTCGGATGCAACACCCAAAAAATTAGCACACTCAAGTGAAAAAGGATCGGGATAAGGACAACTCGATCCCCATACAATGTTTGGGTAGTTAAAATCACCTAATAGTAGTAGTGGTGTGTTAGGAAAACGTGTTACAACTGTATTTAATACGTCATGTAATTTATCAGCGAAGTCAGCTGAACATGAAGGCGGGCGATAACAGCATCCTAGAATTATCCTTTGGTGTTGAATGGTAGCACAAACAAAAATGATTTCAAGAGAACTGTTAATATCCACGATGAATGACGAGATGCAGTCTCTAACGCCGATTAACACACCACCGCCACTTCGTTGCTCCCTATCATGGCGAAACGTATTAAAGTGATTTTGACCAAGAAACAACTCTGCGTCTCTTATCTTTGCCGAAAGCCATGTCTCGGTCAGCACAACAATGCTGGCGTCACAAGTATCGATCATGGAACATAATTCGTCACGCTTTTTTATTAGGCTTCGTATGTTAGTAAAAAGGACGGATACGTTACGTAGAGCATCATGATGACCACTGCCCCTCAATAACTGCTAATCAGAGGTAGTTGTACCCTCAGGTCTCGAAACGTGGCGCTCTGCATCAAGAGAGGCATGCGGACGGGCTAGTTCCGAGACGCGGCCCAGTTCGTGATCATAGATATAGCATTTGTCGTTCATGAACAGTTTGTTATAATTAAGTTTGAAAGTTGAACCTTGCGATTTACCAAACTCAATTAAGTTTCGCCGCGCCAAACGTGTCGTAAAAGAAAAATCCTCACCAACGCTTATATTAACAAGTCTAAGTTTCGCCCTAAATTGCAGCACTTGTTCCTTTGTTTTAAAAAAGGCAAACTTCACAATGATCGGCCTGCACTTGTTTGCGGCAAACTGACCCAGCCTATGAGCACGCTCGATAGTAAAAGACGACGATGAGTCAGTTCTTCCCCCATCAAAACAGTCCGATAAAACGTTTCTTATTTTTTCTTCAGCTTGACCCCATGTTTCTACTGATTCATCGGGTACCCCGTAGAAAAGAAGGTTGTTTCGCCTTGATTGGTCTTCCATTTCGTCAAGTCTTGATCGTAGCACGATATGTAGTTTCTTTTGGTCGTCGTTTCCTTGCTTTAGTACGTGCAAGTCTTTCTCTAAAGCGCCTGCCTTATTTTCAACAGTCGTAAGCCTTCTCCCAATATCTGTGACCTTTTCTTCGATCGATTTTTGGTTTTTCTTTATTTCTTCTATGGAACCTATTATAGTCGTTTGGCCTGCCTCGAATCTTTGCGACCTTGCGTTAAGTTCGTTTAGAAGTTGTAGCATTTGTGTAAATTGAGACAATTGTTCGGCGCTCATGGGACCAGGATTTGATTCTATGTCGCCGCAGCGAAGCAATGACAGAAAACAAAAGACACAAGTCTCGACATACGGCAACAAAAAGTGTGGGCAGGGCAGCAGCAGTAAGAAACGGTCGTCGGAACGATAACAAAAGCATTCGTTAACTTCAAGACGTACCTGAACAAAGAAATACAACAGCCTGTTAGGCATAGTGTCCGCGCTGCTGCCGAACTGCCCACTGACAAGGTCGCCGATGCGGCTTGCTTCTATAGCCCTGGATGGTGACGTAGATGTCCCACGTGGTCCACCAGCGCCCCAGGAAATCCGGTAGTCGAGCGTGGGACTGACCGTCGTGTTGCAACTCAAGAAGGTAGGGTGAGGGTAAGACCGGCCGGGAAGGAGGAAGCAGACGGAACGCTGGAGAAGACAGAGGAAACCTCCTTCTCTCTTTAGCGTTCCGTCTGCTTCCTCCTCCCCAGCCCGTATTACCCTCGCCCTGCCTTCTTGAGTCGCACCAAACTATAAGCATATAGCGTTTCATTGTTCGCTACAAGGCACCTTTATTTAGAAGAACCAAAAATAACAAATTGCCTCATCTATTTTCACCGCCGCAGTAAAATAAATGTAGATAAACATGCGAAATTTCGTGATTATACGAATCAAGAAACATTTCTTTACGGTAGTCACGTATTTATTACCAGAAATAAAAGGTCACAGTAGGTCTTCATAAGCCACCTGTGATTGGGACAACTTTACATAACAGTATCAAAAGTTGAATCGTAACTGTGCTCTTGTACTAGAAATTAATCACATTGAGTGCATATGTGAAATAGCAACCTTGTCGTCAAATATATTGTGAAAAAATTGTTTATGAACAAATTTCGAGATGTATATTATGAAGAAGAAACGGAGCTTAAAGCCACATTATTTTTAAAGTGTAACAAGAGTTTTCGCACCAGCCATTTCAGTCTGGTTTTTACACAAACCTTGAGCCGGCCGGTATCACAATTATTGTGTTTATAACCTTCATTGTTCTCAATCATAACTGCGATGACGGCGAATAATATTGCAGAAAGGAGTGATCGAAATTTTTCACTGTAATCTATACTCACCTTCGTGCTCACATTGTATCTGGCTTAATTTAGCGCGCACCCAAGTACGCATTCTTTTATGCACGATAAATTGCCATATCTTGGACTTTGATGTTTGTTCATAATAAGATGCCGGTCAATTCAATTTGCATTTGAGCCTTGCTAATTGGTGATTGTTGTTAAATAGGTGGAAGTGGTATTTCATGCTCTGCTCAAGATGGCACCAACTTGATTGGCCACTTTTTGACTATCTTTGTGAGTAAATGTTATGGTTCCGCCTATCGCCGCTGTGTACAATTTTGTTTTGTCCAGTCAACAGACAGGTAAAGAAGGCGACAACAGGCATATATATTTTTAAAATTAATTAATATATCAGGAACATTTGAACCCTGAAACTGTTAAAGGTCTCTTCTCGCCAGTATCAGGATTTAAACATCATGCTTTATATGCAAAAGCACGGTTACACTTTTAGCATTTTTTCAAGAAAAACACAGGTATATAAATAAATCTAATTAAAGTAAACATATTATTTAAGGCTGTCTCAGATCACTCATACACTTGCCAATTAAAGATACAAACACCGGAAATGATTGGAAAAGCATTTTTCAGCAGCTTTAGAGAGACATTTACATATTATAGATATCGTTAAGAAAATGGGCCCTTTATTTTGCTGTCGAAAAATTAGTTGGTATTTAAATACATTTTATTAGCACCAATAAGTTAGACATTATGAAGTTCACGTAACTGCTTGAGACCAACATAGGAGGATGATGCTCAAAAATACGCCAGCTGTTGAGCCGATCTCTGGAAACGTGAAATGTTTTAGCTGTTAGCCGGTGTGAAACACAGAGTCGTCGGATACGCCAAGAAATGCATTGTGCTCACATAATAGATCTCAAGGCATACACGCGAAATGTGGAGAAAGATATAAATAATGAATGGTGTTCTTCAAAGAATTGGATGCACAAGGCCTTACTGCGAAAGCAAACAATAAAATACATAAAATGTAATAGTACTAATTACACATAAATAGTGCGAAGAACAGACGCATGTTTTTATAATATAACATAAACAACGTTTGGGCACCAAATTGCATGAACTAAAAACTTCGCGAAATACAGCCTCGGAACGCAAACGTTATATACGGTATCGTATGCACTGTTTAGGGCTCTCAGTTTAAACTCTGTGCTCTATCATTCATGAGGTCTAACATTTATTAGGCTTCCATATATACTCGCGAAACTGCTCTATATATTTCGCAACTTTATATTTCTGGAGCCTACTTTTGCCACTTTTGTGCACATCGCATTTCATCAAAAAACAGAGCTGTTTTACATAGTTGACACGTGATGTCATCACTCTATATGCTGGTGGTAATTGCTATTCGATCTTGAAAATAAATTTAAATCTGGTGGTGCAAAATACATGGTGCGGAAAGATGGCGCTCAGTGTAAGTTATGTGCTTCTCATAAAAAAAAATATTTTTCTTGCTGCTTCGTCGTGTGCAACAATGCGAGCGTCTGGCACTACGAAACACGCTTTATGTGAAGATTTTATTTTTTGTACAAAAAGTTGTTCTAGAGTTCATGGTTTCTTGTTTGGGCCGAAAATGTGTAGCTGTGGAACCTTTATAACACAAGACTACCCATTCTATTTTTATTGTTTCGTTGCTCTTCCAAATAATTTGTAGTTTACTGTTGATCTCCCTTCATTTTTGGGGAGGAAAATAATTGTGTCTATGTCACTTCTTAACAGTATACCTGCACTGCTTTCTTTTCGCGCACAAAAAAATAAGTTTACAGACAAAATACAAAGGTGGTTGAAGCTTTGGGATGAAGTAAAGAACGACACTCCTGTGGGACTTAGGGCAGCTTCCAACGTTTGCATGTCCGTCCCATTGACGCCACTAGGATATTCCATATAAGGTATCCTCCCGTTACACAATTCTATGTGACGCAAGATTCTTAACAAAATGATAAATCCCCTTCATTGTCCCCATTTTCGGGACAAAATTTGGTGAGATTCAGAAAAAGCGGAAACGAGCTAATAACTATTTCTAAAACCAAAGAAAGGCTACAATTAGGAGTGCGATGGTGATTGTCCCAACATTGTGGCCTCCGTTTGAGTTTTATAAATGTTTTCTTTACTTGCTAGCCTGCCTTGTACGTTATCTACAATCGCTTGAATGACTCAATGATGAGTACATGTAAGATTAATCAGTCAACATTTTTCTACTTTCAGTAAATACCGCTAAAAACCAATCAGTAACGTTTATATTTTGCGAAAACAGTTATTAGTTTTTTCACTCACGCAATGGTGGAAGAAGTCAAAAATCAAGAAATTAAACAACTTTCTATTATCACCTTAACCTATTAAAGCAAGCAGCAACGTGATGTGATGTTAATTATATATTGTCTGTGTTCATCGTACTTATGCGCTGGCATTAGCAATGTATACACATTTAGTGCACCAGAGAAAGTTCCAACGAGCAAAGGTCTGGCAAACGTAAGGGCCCAACTTAGGCCAAGTTAGGTTTTGCACAAAGGCGGTCATCAGTGCAAAGCACGTTGCCTAACTATAGCCCAAGTTTGGCGATACCAGGGCGTGACAAAGTTTGGCTCTTCGCTGTCCGCCAAAGGAGAGCCAAAGTAGTGCATACTTGAGCCATAAGTGAAGAAAGCAACGATGAATTGGGGCATTTCGGACATGCTAACTTTGGTCTTTTTCTGGTGCGCCACAGTTCTGCCACAGTAAGTGCCAGAATTGAACCATAACTGCCAAAACAATGCTTAATTTAGGTATTTCCGCTAAACCAAGTTTGGCTCTTGTCTAGTCCTCCACAGTTGTGCCAAAGTAAGTGCCAGACTTGTGACCATAACTGCGAAAGCAACGCCTAATTTTGGTGTTTCGGACATGCCAAGTTTGGCCTTTTATCTGGTCCGCCACAGTTCTGCCAAAGAGGGTGCCAGTCTTGAACCATCACCAGAAAAAAACGCGTTATTTCGGAATTTCGGACATGCCAAGTTTGGCTTTTTTATGGTCCGCATTAGTTCTGCCAAAGTAAGTGCCAGACTTTAGCCATAACTGCCGTAGTAAATCATAATTTTGTGAATCGGGGTATGCCAAAGTTTGGCTCTTCACTGGTTACTCGTTGAAGTGCCAAATAAGTGCCAAAAGTGGCAAAGAAAGCCGGGAGGCACTCGCCGAAAGATTAGAATATCTCTGGTGTGTCATAGAAGTGCTCTTTCGCGCCCCAGAAGAAAATTAAATAAGCGCTGGAAACACGATGGTCATAAGTCATCACCTGCGTTCCCAGGCAGCACGGCAATATCTTTGCAGTATCGCGCCAGTACCGGCCGGAAGTTGGTTCAAATATCGCTCAAAATGTTGTTTTGCACCAGCGTTTGATATCCGGCGGGTATCGCCGTAAAGCCGTTTCGCCCCGGCCTAGCGTTCACCCAATATTGTGCCAATACTCTACGATGCGTCTGTTCAGCATCGGCCGACCGTCGTGCAAGTATGTGTACGTTGTATATCATTGCTGCATATCAATCACATAGACAGACAAACAAAACTTTTTGATAGCTCCCAGAAGTGTGCTAAACCACTATCATTAAACACAGTGTATTCTCCACGTATTTACAAAGATCACACTTCTCTGTAAAACGAAAAGCAAATTACAAAATAGAATTAACACTCTCTTCATGCCAAGCAAAACTCATCACACGAAAAACCGCGGAGATAGAGAGGAAAGTAGGACTACCATCAGAAGTATGTTTGTATTGTACTTACTAATAAGAGCGATATCATATAATCATTGATTGATGCATAATTCCAACAGGAACACCCCGCAAACACACTCGATTAGGAAGGTTGTGAATATTCAAGTGACGTCGAAAAGAGCAGTTTTGTCGAAGCGCGTCCAACGAAAACATTACAAGAATTCCACGAACTCCGCTTAAACAAATGGCTGTTGATCGAAAAATGGGAAGGACTTGTTCCGGCCGTTTACGATGAAAAAAACATGGCCGCGTCTGCGACGCACGAAAGCAACAGAACACTGAAGAGTGCATTTCGGAAACGGGACTTACGTGGCCCGTCTAATTCTATAACTTGGCAAATGGCGAAAACAACAGGATCCCATCAGCCTGAGAGAGAGAGAGAGAGAGAGTCACGTCACGAATTTTTGTCTAAATGTTTTTGTCCTACGCGTTCTATGCAGAAGGTCACGTATTTTGCACCACCCTGCTCATTTTGCTTAAAGCGGTTGTCGCGCTCGCTGACAGCCACACGAAGACACAATAGCAGGTGGGGAGGATTAGCAACAGAGGAGTTTGAAGGGGCATCAACAACGCAGCTAAGTTCCCCCTGCAGTTTCGGCGCATTGTATTGTAAAAAAAAAACTAAAACAACTTATAAAAAACAACTGCTGTACAGTAAGAGTCGCGGGGTAGAGAGTGTATCCCTACTTGTTCAAGATGATGGAAATAATTGACGGGGGAACCCCAGCCATTCTGTCTCATTCTCTCTTTCCCTGCTCTTGAACTGGCTGGCATACGCTCTCTCCCTGTAGCTTTGGCTGCAGTGCGTGGTTAGACGAGGCTCGGAATGTCGCCTTTGGTAAAATGGGGGGAACTGAAAGATTGCGAGAGAAAGATGCGCCTGGGTCGTAGCTCTCGAAAACTTTCAAATTAACGTTTAAAACTCGTCGCTTCCGGGGATTTAATTTTAATTTCCCAAGTGTGATGCGCAGAACTGCGCCACGGAGACCCGGTCGTCTCCGCTTTTTATTATCGCTAGGATTTGACAGTGCTCAATCACAATGCAAGGCACGGACAGAGCCACGCTCGCTTTTGCAATGCGTTGCCTAATAATGATATATGTTGAGGAAACGTGCGCAGATCTGTCTCGCGCAGTGCTAGCTCTATGACAGCACTTTCTGTATAGGCGCATGCACACCGGCGACGTAAGCAGTCGCGCGATGCGACTAAATCAAATCATAAGAAAAATAATTAGATGGTCACACTGGCGTGCGCAATGAGCGAGTCCAACGCCTTCATTGGCGAGTCGCTTCTCGAACTCTCTCGCTCCGAACGACGTCGAATGGATCAGCTTCTCTGCGACTATATCGGAACGCAAAAAGTCGGGCGATGAAAGTTATTGCGCGAATAGATCGCATCCCCGGTTTGGACGCGCCTTAATGTCGAACCATTCTCACGGCGCGTCCAGATATTGGCGTGTGTACCTACGAGCGAGTACAACATCCGGCACAATTTCCGTTTGCAAAGCCTGGTCTAGACGCGGCAAAACATTCAGCCCACCTTAGCACAGACTAGAGAAATCAAGACACCCAAACTAAAAAAGTGGCGAGCGGAATAAAGCTTGATTTCTATTTAATTAATATGAAGACCACCCGTGTACATCAAATACCTCGTCAGCCGAACTCCGAGGCAGTAATCCACTTCTGGCACTTGTTTACAACTTCGGCCCGTTGTCTCCAGATGACAGCCGAACTATCGGGAAGCGAAGGCCTAACTTTGGCACTTGTTCGGCGACTTTGGCCCGTAGCTGCCAGATGACAGCCGAACTATCGGGAAGCAAAGTGCCTAACTTTGCAGCCTTGCTCGGCAGACTTTGGCCCGTAGCTGCCAGATGACAGCCGAACTATCGGGAAAGCGAAGCCTAACTTTGGCACTTGTTCGGCGAGTTTGGCCAGTAGCTGCCAGGTGACAGCCGAAATATCGAAGGCGAAGCCTAACTTTGGCAATTGCTTGGTGACTTGTGCGGAAAGATGCCTGATGTTTGCCGAACTACAAGGTAGTAAGCCTAACTCTGTCAACGTCTGTGGCAATTTTGGACAGAAGGTGCCAGGATGATGACGAACTATCAAAAAGTGAAGCCCTAACTTTGGCATTTCTTTGGCAATTTTGGCTCAAAATGCAAATTTCAGCCGGAATACTGGGCGATGTAAGCCCAACTCTGGCATTTGTTGGGTAATTTAGGCCCAAAGATGCCCAATGACAGCCGAGCTACGAGGCACTGAAGCCTAAGTTTGCCACTGGTTTAGTAAATAAGGGCCGAAATACCCAGACTGTTGTCAAGGAAGCTCCAGGTTTGGCTCTAGTTTGGCTTTTTCGGGCTTTTCAAAGCCCTAAACTCCCAGACAAAAACCAAATTTTGACCCAGAACTTTGTGCTACCTGGGTATACAGTGGAGTATGGTATTGTTAGAGTTGGGTATTCGTCACCGATTGAACAGTGAGCAATTACCAGAGAAGTTTGGCGATGCTGATTGTCATGAGGCCCGAGCACCCGACTGGGGTTAATGACAATCGAGTACGTTTCGGTGTCACGTGAGTCGCGGTGCAGATGTCGTATCGTCGTGTGACGTCACGGTGTCTAAAACCCTAATAATTCTAGTGACGCCCTTAGTTTAAATTAATCTGACGTAGTGAGTCACGTGACGACGTCACGTGATGTCACTGTGCCACGTGACGTAGCATTACTCGGCATCATGTGTTGACACCATGACGTACGTGAGCCCTTGACACATAGTGTGTATAGTGCCAATAAAAAAGCGCCCCGAAAAGGAATGGATCAATACCATAGAAATGCAGCTTCCATTCTGTCGTATAACTACGCCATTCTCCGAGCTTGGAAGTGATGTCAAGTTTGGAGGTCGATGTCACAAAACCTTGGTCACGGAAGCGACGTCGCACAGATCACCGCCTGCTGCCGAGAACCGCGCAGCGCGCATGCGCGTCCTTTCTTGTTTGCGGTCTTGCTCGTTTTCTCGCTTCAACGCGACGCGCCTGTTGTCGGATAGCAACGGCTATAGACGCTGCACCGGCAGCCATGGTTTCATAATCTTCGCTCATTGCTCTGAATAGCGGCCAAGCTCGTGTCCACATCTGGCCTGTCAGTTCACGCAACTCTCTTGCTCGACTCGGCGAAGCATGGAAAGTAATCGCACGGAGTAGAATTTTTCCATGCATACGTCACCGAGCGCGTTGCAGTCTACGAATATGTGATCCAGGAGCAGAGTGCATGTGGATTTTGCTAACCAGTGATTCTCGCACTGCATAACGTGGCGATAGGACGCAATGAGGCGCTTCGAGTTTTAGAGAAAAGGAGATTCCGCATATCCGCCCCGGAGATGACGGCGCGGGAGAGCTTAGCATTAGCTTCTGACGGGCTCCGACCAAAGGGAACGCGCTTGAGCACTCTACATCATTATGCGGCACAAGCCCGTGGACGTTCTTTAGCTGCCGCCATAGTTCCACGCAAATTTAGGCAACATATTAGGCTTTTTCAGCGATTATTTGTTGATTATCGAACATTTATTTTGTGATACTAACAAGTCAGAACAAAAGCACTATCTAGACATCTATCGAACCGGTTACCGGTATATTTTGTTTTGGTTTGGTTCCGTTTAGGATAAAACGAAGTTCCGGTTCCCTTTTCCGGTTTGCGTTGGTTCCGGTTCGACACTCTGGACAGAGCAGACGACACCCAAAAGTGCGATTATGCCGAAGACAAACAATTAAAAAGTATATTGAATGGATTAAAGAAAGCGCGAAAAAAACGAAAAACCAGCAAAAGGGAACACACAGACACAGAGCAGAGATACAACTGACTTTTTACTTCTGCGGAATTTGCAAGTAAACTTGAAAGCAGATAAACATACAATCAACCGATCCGATAATATGTCATCTTCCCATAAAGACGACACGCAGCTACACGTATTTACCCGCCTTTCTGTTTAATTGCACCTTATCGCTAACCAGGGCAAGTGACGAAACAGTTATGCCCATGCGCACGTCATGATTGGCAATAAAAGAACGTTTCGTTAATCTCCCGACCCTAATTAGTTTTATGTCGGGCTAAAATCGTAATTTCAATAACCACTGGAGAGCATCGACCTCTGTCTCAGTGGACCGCTAAGTTGCCAGACAGGGAATAGGGACAGAGAATGTTCCCTAGCCCGGTAACTAACACATCTCCCCGTCTGCCCAATGTAAATTTTTCCAGAGGACAACGGAATTAGATATACCACTCCACATGCGCCGGCGATAAACTGGTTGCGGTACTTAACTTAACATTGTCTACGCGCACAAAACACCTTGATTGACGGCTGCACACAGCCGCCCCAACTTATCAGCAGCCGAATACAGAACTGTACGTTTACCCTATTTGCAACTTTCTCGACACCGTGGAACACATTGTGCATATGCGGACAAGACTACATGTCTTACCTTTGTGATTTATTCACGCATAATAGCAGGCCCTATAAACACCTTACCCAAAGATTCCAACGACGCCCATGACAATTCCGAAAGGAAAACAGCAATCGAAAACCTTGAGACATGCAGCAGAAAACTGTCACTACACCTACGGTGGCACAACTTTAACAAGGCGGTGCGGAGGCTGAACAGTGCAAAAGCGTTTTTCATTGTCTTGGAGTGTGCGTATTGATACACTAAGAGCCTTTTCTTAGATCTAGGCTGATATGCCCAGCACAAATGCGACGGCTGACATCAATGATTGAGATCAAATGTTAGTAGGGCACCCTCAGAAGTGGTCTCAGATTTCAACATTTGTCACGGAGAACAATTCGTAAACACATGTAACATCGAGGCAACCACACTTTCAATGTCTCTGTTATTCTTATCATTCCTGCATTATAAAGTAGTCATAAACAATCCTCACGACTTTGACCACCCGATCGTCCAGGCACTCAGCAATTTCCTTACCACACATACGCCATGAGACAAAGTATTATCCCTGGTGAAGTGGCTGCTCTTTTCAGTTTGATGAGGCCGTCGTCTGAACATGCCAAGCGCATGTGTAAGAATCTACCATCCGAGGCCTGGCGATAGATCAGGCTACTTTAGGATGGACTTAGGAGTTTGTTGTTATCACGGTTCGGATGAAGAGCGCATTGCATAGAGGAAGCTTTGACGCTGTAGAAGAAAGTCTGCGATGGCGACGGAATTCTTTTTGGGATCGTCTGCGTGCTTCCCTGCCGGAGAACACTAAGCATTATCAGGATGGGAGTGGCGGAGGCAACATTGTGTTCCTGGGTGGTGCCTCTGCTCCTGATAAGATTGTGAACTTTTCAAAAAAGGGTCTCAGGTTTGCTACCGAGCCGTTCGTCAGGCCTCCGGAGAGGATGAGCCTGGTGAGAGAAGTATCTGAAATAAACGAACCCGGAAAGCGGGGAATGTTGCGTACTGGAGTATGCGGAAGGGCTTTTAAAAGGGGTTTTGGAAAAATGTGAGAGAAATAAATCTAGGAGCTGTTGTATCGTTTTTCAATGACTCACGGTTAAAGTTGCTGGTATCTGTTAAAGAAAGGTTTTTTTGTCTTGGCGCCTCAGGGGTTGCTCTTCGAGAAGGCCAGCAATCGGTAACTTGGCATTGATATCTCATTTGATGTTGTATCCCAACACAGATAGTTTGCGATGCTGTGTTGCATCATTTTGCGATGCAGCGTTGCAATATCAAATTGTATCACGGTACGTTGGGTCAAAATTGATTCGCCAATCAATTTTTGTTGCGTTAAGAAAATCGCTAATAATCATTTGCTGGAAAACCATTACTCCAATAACCATGTCGTTATTGTGCTTTTTCAATTGGCATACCACGGCTTTACTCCTGCAGTGTCGCAGCTCGGAGGAGAGAAAACTAAACCTCGAGTCAAGTTTTTCGATACGCTACTGCTCACGAAACATTTTTATTTTCTTCATGCACTGATATTTTACTGCATTATCGTCTACTCATGGCTTGGCTCGTATTAAGGCTGGCAGTATTGTGAAATAGTAGCCCTATAAAAGAACTTGATGCGCCACCACGAGTGACGCTAAGTTCCAAAAGGCGCAAAACGCCGCCAATCTGGCCAGCGCTGCTGGAAGTTTGGCAACCAAAAAACAGGAATCGTAATTTTGATCGCACTTCAACTCAGCCGCCAATAGATATCTTCACTTTGACGCGTCATCACACTGGCAGCGTTTCTCTTTAATGTAAGTGTCTTTCTTTCTGCCTGCTCAGTAAGCTCCTTAATCTTTGTTTTCTGGAATATGTTCCAAAATAACTAATGTTATTTGTACTTCATGCTTTTAGCTCCTTCCAAAAGCTTTCCTGTTGATTCTTTACGTTATATTTAAACAGATACTCCTGAGGTTGCTGGAGTATATATTTTTTTCATTCGGGAACTTTGCCATTGCAGCATCCTACAGCTTGCATAGTGTTCGACATCCCATAGATCCGACCAAAATCAATGTTTTGCTACTTTTGTATTGATACGACGGTCTCCTATTTCTGAAGACGTGGTAGGAGTGGTTTACAACATAATGTAAACAATAAACAATAAAAAAATACACAGCAGGTAACAAGCAGAAGTATATTAGTTCTAACTAATTAGTGGTAAACAGTCAGTTCAAACATGACATATATACTATTTCACATTTTACTCGTACAGGGGATTTGGTAGCATCCAGAAGATAACTCTTTAAATCGAGAAATGAATGAGCATGCTCCACCGTACTGCAGTTGTTTTAATGACAACATTTCAACTCTAAGATAAACGCAGGAGTAACCACCGCTTGCTTGTGTTTGCTGTATCGCACCAAAGTTGCGATCCTCGCACTAAGCTTCGCATCGTTATAATGTGTGTTTCTGTCACCTCGCATCTCTATATTTTCTGGCCCACCGACATTCAATAAAGATGACAGAAAAGCTGTTTTTTATGTCCTCTCAATATTACTGTAACTCGCAGTGATCTAACAGTATGTTAAGTGTTCCAGGGCGGCTGCTTTTCATTGGCCTTGTTGCTCTTCCGATTCCTGCACAGTATATACTATGGTATGCAATTTGAATTTGCTGGTTTGCTAGTTTTACACCAATAAAATATTGGCGGGCCGTCGGTTAATGGCCGTTGCTGGGTATTAGTCTCAACTGTTATCCGTGGTCGATTACTCTTTGCCACCTTTATATGCGCCTCGACCGGACTGGCGACGCACAGGGAAGTGTTCTGAGCAAACTGATTCCCTGCACATTTCCCCGAATTTAATTGTAAAGCAAGCCTTTCATACATATCGCGCTCACAATAGCAGTAATATAAAGACAGGCCTACTTGTATCCTTACTTCGGGCAGCACGTATGGCGAGTTGACACTGAAGCGGATCCGCAGCCGTGAAGCGGATCCGATGCTTTCTCAACCGCAAAGTGGTTCGGACCAAGTGGTTTGGGGCGCGTTTCTGCCAACCGCTTCGGGACCGATTTCTCCCAACCGCTTTCGCGAACATCAAAGTGGTAACCAATTGCGTCCCGCAACTGAGTGTGAAGTTGCATACTTCCAAACAAGGTGACATATATAGCTTATGGTGAGGCGCATTGTCGCTCTGAGTCCTAGCGCTGCAGCCCGTCAAACCATGGAATAGACGTGACGTTCACGTCCGTCATTTGAAATCGTCCCGAAAAAAGTTCACTCGTAATCTAAACGTGCTTCCAGTCCGGTGGTGTGTTTCGGATAAGCTGGTTTGTTCAATATTCGTGATGCCGAAGCTTGTCGCTGTGCTGCCTGGTCAGTTTTTGCCCATAGATCATCAAAAACCTCACCCGATCGACCGCAATGACAGATGTTGTACACACTAAGCTGTCGCATGAAGTACTTAATTTTTTCGACACTGTGCATGACCGACAAGAAGTCACGTAGAGGCTTCGTAGTTGCCTAATTGCATATCCAAGACAGCACCGCGGGCTGGCAAGGTACCTCCGCTAGTTCGACCTGTAACGTTTCTAGTACCAAAAGGAATAAAGAAAACCTAATCAGAAAACAAACTGCGCGTACCAGACGATGCACAGGTAATCAAAACGGCGTGTATTTGATCTTAATGTAAATTACAGAAGCAAACGCGATCGACTTGTAATACACGAGAGGAGAGTTCGCCGCCAAGGAAGCAACGACCGGATAGCACCGAACACATACCTCGCCCCACGGTCCACCGGTGGCACTCACTACTTTGTAAATAATAAGAGCGAATAACGCGGGACAAAAACGAACTCTATTTTGAAATAAATATTGAATAAAGGTCAGCTATATATACGGCAAGGTCACTTGGAAGAAAAGGTCGGGTCGTTCTTTTCTGAGTCAACATGGTGTGCCTAGTTTGGATCTCTTAATGTGCGAAGTCGAGGAAACCACACGAAGATTTTGCGGGTCCATGTCATTTCGGTGCCTGAACTCCTGATACCTGTAGAACATCCCGAAGAAAAAATGAAAGCCGCTTACAAGTCCCCGTAACACCGAAATATAGCGCAGCTCTTGAGGAGGAGGGAGGCATGAGGAGGTGTCACATGACCTCGGGGGGGGGGGGGTCAGGTGACCTCGGGGGGAAGGGTCACGTTATCTCGGGGTCTCGTTACCTTGGGGGGGGGGTCTACAACGTGACCTGGGGGAGTCACATGGCCTGGGGCTCACGTGACCTCGGGGGGGGGGGTCACATGGCCTGGGGTCACGTGGCCTTGGGAGGGGGTTACGTGACATCGGGGGCGTCACGTGACCTGAGGATCACGTGACCTTGGGGGTCTTGTGACCTGGGGGTCACGTGGCCTCGGGGTTCACATTACCTTGGGGAGGCCACCTGACCTTAGGGGGTCACATGGCCTGGGGGTCACGTATATGGAGGGTCACGTTACCTTAGGGGGTCACGTGACCTCGCGTTTATGCCGACGGCGACGCCGATGCCGACGGCGACGCCGCTTCAAGTCGGAAATGGGCCCCTATGAGCTGCGCTCTAAAAACTTCAGTGCCATAACTAGCTGCATTTTTGCTTTGGTTTATCGCTTAAACCGGACTGTAAAATAGCGTTGCCAACGCAAGTCTCAAAATATTACGCGTGATCACCGGGAAACCGCCAACCGCTCATCTGTGTGTCTCGACAGGGTCGACTCCAGCCGTTTCTGAAACTGCTTCTCAAACGCAAATGAAGAGGCAGTGTCAATAAGGCGTTAGGGCATTTTAACTAGCAAAAGATTACAACAGTCATCTGCTGGCAAAATTTGTATACACGAAATTTCACTAAACTTAAATACACTAAACAAACTGAAGTGTTTGCTTCGTCGCATCAAGAAACCGAGGTAGCTTTTCCCGTTGCGAAGTTGCCAGGCACACACGATATTCTGGTGGTGTTCGCCCCAGGTCTGTGACAGTCGTGCGAATTCTGCCGATATTTCCGTTTTATAGGGAAAATCGCGCCGGTACCATTATCATACTGCCGATGTCGACTGGAATGCCCATTATATATCGGCAGCGCCGATCCCCGAGCATGCGCAGGACCCCGGAGCAGCGTTTTTATCTGAATATTGTTGCTGAATCGGCAATAACGGCGGAGTATTGGGCATTTTTCGGTCCATTTAGAAATGTTATTGAAAAAAAGCCGGGAACAATTTGACACTGCTGGTGTTCATGGAATATTTCTTATGTTGCACCGACGCAATCCTGACTTATATAGTACACAAACCAATTTTTCTGAATGTTGTTTCTTAATAGGCATTTACTGCGCAGTATTAAGCATTTCCGCCCGAGTAAAAAAAAAGATATTGAAACAAGAAGTCATTCATTTTTGGCTATCATTTTGTAACACTCATTTATTTCAACGATCAGTGATTGATTTCCAACAACACAAATTACCGTACACGCAGAAATAGTGCGACAGTGTTAAATCACGCACCAAATGTTCTAAAGCAAAATAACTATATAAATGATTTCGGACGAGTCAGAACGCGCAATTTAGTGAGTGATAAATATATGACAGTGATATATTGGCTTCCTCGCCTTCCTCCCTTTCTCGGACCCGCCCGCATCGGACAAAAGAAGAAGGGAGGAAAAATATGTTTTCCTCATTTTCCAGCAGAGAGTACAACGTTTCCGCGCTTCCGCCTCATCAGTTTCTGTTTGGTATTCCGAGCACGTCGCACGCATTGTCGAATAACTGTTATTGAGCTGATCGAGCTTCAGTGGCAGCGAAGGCAGCTTGTAATTCCGACACCCAGTCCAAACGTAAAGAACATTTCGGCTGCACTGACGTATATACAATTAATGTTATGAAATGTTCAAACGAGGGAATGAAGTCGTTAGAAGCAGCAAAGTTCAGGCGCAGCGCCGGCGGCGCTGCATACGCTGTGCTAAGATGGCCGCCTCCGGATTTCGCAACGAAGTTTCGAAGTTAACAACGCTATAGAAACCGCTGAAAACTACATCCAAGACAGGCAGGTTTTGCTCCCGATGTGCCTGGGTTCCTTCTGTGCGTGAGTTGGTATTTGTATTTTGATGCCGAGTACCAAATGGCAATCAATGTGGTTCAGTATTTCTATGCATCACCAGCATGGCAGCCACATCGCGATGCAGTGTTGTGTTGTGAAGAGACGACTGGAATTATTGCCAATGTGACCATATGTTCACGATCAGCGGTGTAACAACAAGATGAGTTGACGTAAACCTTTGTGCCACATTGATGCCACTGGTCAAGCTATGATCGGAGGGGCGGGCTGCCCCAGAGTTGACATTCCGCTTTACATTAAAGAGTTTAAGACCTGTTGAGGAATTACGGTGAGATCGATCGACCTGCTGATAGTCATGTTTGAATGCTGGTCTGAACCGCAGCTCCTATCGTACAATGGCGAAAGTGACTGTCGTCAACGATGTCCGGTTGTCTCCTCCCCGACATGGATTGCACTTCCGGGAAAATATTGAACAGCATGGAAGTATGATGGGAAGTACGCATATTTAAAGTTTGGAATTTTAGCATTTAGGGAGGATTGTATGAACCCTATTTGAACAACCTGATTAAGCTGGTCCAAGCATCAAGAAGTTTTATTGCTCCAGCATGCCCAGTTTGGCATGGTGGTCATGCTGGCTGAAAAGGTCATGTTGGTTAGAGCTGGCGGCTTTTCCCCGCCGGTTTAACCAATTTAAATTAATACACAAGATAAACAAGCCAAACTCGTCAGAACAGCCAACTCGGCATCCAATTTATATTTTCGTACCTGCCGCCTACTCACATGAGCGCAGATGCTAAACATCCACGGCGCTGACGCAGTACTAATTGACGCACAAATAGTGCTCCTCGGTGCTAAAAAAGTTCTTAAAACTAGACTGCATATCTTTTATGACAAAAATACTAACCTATTGAAAAAACCACCAAGAAAAGCAAGCTGGTCAGGTTGCTTTAGCCTACTTACAGAGCTGTTTCGATCTGGTTCAAGATGGTGTTTGTGTTAATCAAGCTGGTTCGAGCTGGCGCTGCAGCTGGGCAAGCTGGTGCTTGAGGTGGTTTGAGCTGGTAATGAAGCTGGTTTAAGCTTTTGAAGCTGGTTCAAGGTGGTGCTGAAGCTTAGCCCAAGCTAGTTGGAGCTGGTCAAGCTGGTCTTGCTGGAAGTGCATGCCAAAGTCGGCTTAGGCTGGGGCAAGGCCCTGTTTTGCTCTTCGTCCTCTCGTTTTTGGTAGACGACTGGGTGCTTCAGGCACGCTGCGAGCTTCCTTAGTGTGCGAGAAAAAAAGAGGGCTAGGAACAGAGAATTTGAGACATGTTTGGATATCTTGGGCATATTTTCGCAGGGACGGCTGCGAGGGCGTTGTATGCAGATTTCTTGAATTGCGGTGCAAGCGAAGTGGGATTTGAGGAGACAGCGAGTGGGAGTTGGTTCAGTGCGGGAAGAAGTTTTACTCCCCGACTGAGGCATCGTTTCATGTCTTCCAAGATGTGCGTTAACGCGTAATTCACGGTTGTGCCGAGGAGTATATCAATGCCAACAAGCTAAACTGATTTCTTCGCCTCTGTCGACTACGCAGGAGGCTGCTTCGCCCCCATTGCTGGCGGGACCCAGGTTCGCTTCTGTAATCCGTGTAGTATTTTTTATTGTTAATGTCTGTTTTTGTCGTGTGTCTAGTATTTTTGGTGCTGAGAGATAGGCAATCTAGTTTTAATAGCATCAATTTGTTTTGCAAAGAGAACCACTGTCTGTGCGTCGGTTAGTACTGTGTCAAATGTGTGGTAATGAGCATGTGTCTAATTTGAGCTCATGTCAGTAGGCCGCAGAATACGAAAATAATAGATGGATGCCGGGCTGCCATTTCTGAAGAGTTTTTCTTGTTTATCCTATGTATTAGTTTAAAGTTGTTAAACTGGTGGCCAAATCGACCAGCTTAAACGGCATAACCAGTTAACCCAGCACGATCCAGCATTTGCCCAGCATTTGCCCAGCATTCACCAAGCACGACCTAGCACGATCCAGTTCACCCAACATGACCAGCCCGGCAAGCTGGGCATGCTGGAGCTGTAACCCAACATGAAGCTTGAATAATGGGACCAGCTGAACCAGCACGGCCAACTGGGCATGCTGGAGCAATAAAACAGCATGAAGCTGGGATGCTCGGACCAGCTTGTGCTGAGACCAGCTTGACCAGCACGCCAAGCTGGTCAGGCTGGAGCAATATCCCTGCATGAAGCTGGGATGTTGGGACCAGCATGTTTTGGTTATTTCAATATAGTTGAAACACGCCAAAAACGAGCAATAGCGATAGAAAATAATACACGGATGAGAGGTGAGCAAATCTATGTGACTTGGATGGTATTGCCGTAAGTCCTATGTACCCTACACTCATTCACGAGCACACACGTTGGAATACATGAAGCGATCATCAGTCAGGACGTCCGAATTCCTCTCGTGCTCAACGAACTGCCGATCACTGTCTCCTCAAAAACTGCTTTCCTCGCACGGCTGTCCAAGTGGTCTCCCTACAGAGCACATTCCCGTCCAGTTAGAGTTTCAGAGAGGGAAAGCGAACGAAGTATTGAAATAAACGTTCTGGCCGAGAAAAGAGGTAAGATGGTTTCTTGGTATCGACTTCGGGGACAAGGATAATACACGATGGGAACATGGAGGCGAATGTTACAGGCTCGGTGACTTCAAAAGGTCATCACCGAGACCTAACAATAGGGGGTGGTCATACGATGCCCGGCGTAGCCGCTAAGCAAACGCAAAAATTAAAACTCAGGCATATCATCAGTTAACAACAACAAAATGTGTTTATAGGCTCGAAACGAACATATAAAGGGGAATGAAAAGAGCAGAATGTGCATTCGACAAGACAGTGATACTACGAGCGAAACAAAATATCGAGTTGAGCATAAAGACGAAAGTAAGTGTCCAATTGTCACAGTCGAAAACAAAGTACAGAATGGGAGAAACGTACAGTTGACCGAAGAGCACGGCGGCAGTCCATCCACAGAGATGTCACAAGTAGAGCGGCCCTCGAAGTGGCGGTTCTTCCGGGGCCGCAGGTGGTCGGTCTCGGAGATGCAATGCGGCGGCTAGGGTTCCCGGGAGCACGCGGCGTTGGCGTTCCCCCCGAAGAGCGGACTGAAGCTGGGGCCCAGTCGGCTTCTTTTTAAGAGCGCCTGGCGCTTACGGCCGAGGCACTAGGCGCATGCTCCTTCACGCACGGGGTTGGATCGAAACAGCACAAAACAAAAGTGCACAAAGTACGTCATAAAAAGGGAGGACCACGCAGATACGGCACTTTTGACATTGCATTGCCGCCATGTTGAATTATAAAATATAAAAGATAGCTGGAAACAAGAGGCCTCTACGCCAACAACTTTTGTCCTACTGAGGAGGGTGACCTTTGCAGGCGAGAAAAGTTACCAATACACACGTGGAGCTTAAGAATCTGGGCGTAGTGTGGGTGACTTTGAGGTTGGAAACCGTAAGAAGGAAACAAAACATTCATCACGTACACCTCCGCTCGCGAACAGCGAGGGAACAGCGAGGTGAGCTAACCAGAAAGAAAGTAACAGGATGAAAACAAGCGCGCACGTACTCGTGCCTTTGTAGCTACCGAATCAGCAACAGAGATACATACAGGCTACGAGGAGAAAGTATGTTTACGGAAACAAAACCGCGTTATGTTTAAATAAACGTAATAAATATAAATTTTCAGGATGCCGCTACTTCTGTGACAGCGACGTTTTGGGGAGCCGTATTTACGTCACAGCGGTCTCAATGGGCAAACACGATCTAGCCGAAGCGCCCGGATACTCGCGCCTGAAGCGCCCTGTTTCATACTGAAAATGAGAGGACAAAGCACAGAAGGTGGCCTCGTCCCAGCCCATAGCTGACTTTGGCGAGTTCACTCGGAGCGAGGCCAATTCTACAAGCTCTAGCCGACCTTTGCGTGCGCACTCTCAGCAAGACCAAGTTGACCAGCTTGTCTCCCGGCTTGACCACATTGGCTCCATGGAATACCATCTTAACCAGTTAGGACGAGACTGGCTGCAACACTACACAAGATTGAATCTAAAACCAATACTATAGACAGACCATGCTGGTTTTTACTTAAACCAGACTGACCAGCTCAAATTCTAGCTAACCCAGCTTAAACCAATTTGATTGCCACTTAGACCAATTTCATTACCACATTGAACACTTTAACCACCTTAATTACAAGCTTAACCAGTTAGATTTTCTTGCTTGTTTTTAATAGGATAAAGTCGACCGAAGAAGTAATTCTTTATTTTTTTATTTACGTACCTGACCAAACAATCCGGTATAACTTTTCACTATCCGGATTATGAAACCGGAAATTTGGTACTGGAAACCCGAAATTCAAATTGCAGACAAAGGAATTATTTCTGAAAACCTAAATTTCAGATAGAGTTCAGATAAAATCCAGATTGAATTCCGGTTTCATAATCTGGATAGCGAAAAGCTTTACCGAATGTTTCGGTATGGTATACTACGATTCCGGAGAAACTGCCCTGCGAGTGGTGCGCTGGGATGAGCGCTAGACGTCTTCCAGCTTACCACAGCATACACTTAACACCTACCACAAGTCGCGGCTTTGACTACATTTAATTTGATCGAAAAGCGATTTCGCTCCCCTTGAAGCTTCGCTTTCACATGAGTTGATACACCCTCTAGGAATATTAATTCAAGACGAGAATTGTAGCCGCACGAGCAAACCACAATTACAAAAAAATGTGCAATAGAAATACTAGTTACGGCGGTGGTGCGGGAAAACAAACGCATCGCTTGGAACCGCGGAGCAGCGGCTTGATTTACCGGCGTTCAAATAATTACGACATGATCCCTTTTAACTAAGAGATTTATTGCCTGAGAAGTTCATAATGATTTCTAGAAGTTTGACAATACAAGACAGAAAGTCAACATGCTGGGAATACTATTTATTGCTTAAGTGGCCAGTGAAAAAATTCGTAACATTAAAATAGCAGTATAAATGGTGGGGACGCACAGCAGAGAAGTAGTGATTGGATTATTGTGCCGATTTATTGATGTTTACATGTGATGTGTATTTGTATGCGCTAAAGGTATGTGTTCAGCTGATGCTAGACGGATGCGTAATGTATCTGCATGTGTGTATAATAAGAGTGGCTGAAGGGCTCCAAGCATATGGCGGCGTGAGCAAATAAAAGTATATTTGTAGCACATGAATCGGGGGTATCTAGAGCCGACGCTCCAAGTACTCTATAGATAAACGTGGATGTTGGGCAGGTACTCAGACGACACTGACGTTTTTCGATTGAGACTCGATCTCCGGCGGGTACTCAACCGACACTGGCAATACTCCAGTGCAGTGTTGCGGGTGCCACTGCGGAGTTGGATTGATTCCGGAATCATTCCGAACTTTCGCGAACCCGGAATGGAATGGGAATGGAATGGCTGCAACGTTGAGGAGAATAGAAGTGAGGTGGAATTAGATGCCTTTTGCCCGGAATGGAATGTGAATAGAATGGGCCCAGTTCTTTATTTTTCACTGTATTTTTTTTTTTTTGGTGGGGTGGGGGTGTTTCGTTCAGCTAAACGGAGCCAGTCAGCATACCAGTTGCTTAGAAAAATTGCATGGGGAAGTGCTAGCATTACAAAAAACAAGCGTCAGAGCAAAGACCAAAGGGGGAGGGGGGGTGGCGGTGGCGCCTTTCGTGGACGCGCAGACGACAGGTTTCGGCTTGACTGGAGTTACACG
The DNA here is from genome assembly GCA_037355805.1 of Ixodes ricinus. Classification (NCBI taxonomy): domain Eukaryota; kingdom Metazoa; phylum Arthropoda; class Arachnida; order Ixodida; family Ixodidae; genus Ixodes; species Ixodes ricinus. The sequence goes on from JAZHYW010036171.1 coordinate 24,841, forward strand.
AGAGAGAAACAAGAAACCACGCACCGAGCAAAACAAACGAAGGAAGTGGCAAAGAAATAAACCGCCATGCACCGCTCCTCATGGTGCTTTTTGTCTTGATTTTTTTGTGTGATGGCATGGAGAATGCACGCGCGCACAGACAGATCTGAAGCGGGTTCGACTTAGAACTCGCAGAGCTCTGATAACTCGTTCACTCGGACGCCGCCGAAGAAAGGTGATAATACATGCAGGTAAATATAAAAGTATGCAGCGCACAGCGCATCGTCAATACACTCTATTGAGAATTTTGATTTAAGAAAAATTAAAACAAATATCATTGCCAGATCCCATCCCTGCAGGCTTTGAAGAAGAACGGAACTTGAAGGGATTGAATGCAGGGGGCTGGGGCAGAGTGTTCTGAGAGCGACAGAAGACCGGGCCTAAATTCCGGTGAAAAGATTCAAAGGTCACATCTTACCAGTTTTAGTAGGACCTTTTACCCCTCTCTAATTTGAAATAATTAGTTATCTTTTTTTCTCAGTGACTTTGAGTTTTCTTTTATGCTTGACAATAATGAATATCGTAATAAGATACAACTTTATTATTCATAGTCTTTAAAATTGAAACACCATGGTTCAGCATTAGAGTTGAGTGGCGGTTTCCTTTTTGGGGAATCTGCGGGCATTTCGGTCACTGGGCGAACCGTTCTTTCTTGTCCTTGACAGCGGTTGCCATATCGAATCGGTGGGACACTTCCCCGACGGTGGTGAGTCGGTCGCCCAAACGTTTGAGGCACTCCAGCAGATTCTCTGGAGTAGAAAACTTGATAACGCTCGGGCTCCGAAAGAGAGCTTCATCACAGAGGCCTGTAATAACATAGTCCACATTCTGACCTTCCGGAAGTTGACAAAGACATGCCGAGCTGAGTTTCTCATGAGAACTACTGTTCGCTGGTTTTGTTTGGCAGTTTTTCTCTCACTTCTATTTCCTGGTGTCGGCGCTGTAGGTTTATGACCTGTGGAAAAGCCTTTTTTTAGCTCCAGCATCCATTCAAGCAACGAACGCTGGACACTAACGAGGCCGTCGTACTGACGTTTTGGCGATTCCTTCTAGCTTCGTTAGTGCAAAGCACGCCGTCTTTATCTTGGTCCACGAGCATATTGCCGATAGTTCGTCAACTTTCTGTATTCAATGTTCAAGTGTCTGCACGGAATTCGTGACGGGGTGGAACACTGGTACAAGCTTACCGGACTCTGAAGGCGGTTTCGGGTCGTGCGTGCGCTGGCTTCCGGGACGAAGCAGGCCTGTCATGCCCCGACCGCTCCTCGCACGGCGGCTTGTACAGCCTCTTGTACAATAGTCTGAAGGCCAGACAGGTCACCTGTCGGTCTATGCGATCGAGTCTGGATTGTTGGTGGAACGCTTGCTACGTCTGCCAGTGGTATTCGTTGCCCCACGGTGTCGGTGTCGGAGCGTTCCGAATCTTGATCTGTCACGCCGCCATCACTCACTCATGGTTTCGTCGTTCCTACCGCCAAGGCTCGTGCTCTCTGTTTCAGTTGCAACGGTTGCTGGAAGCAGGGGAGGGCCCGCCGCCACAGTCTGCCGTATTTGGTTCCGCTCGCTCTGCGGCCGCCCTTCCTCGTTCATGATGGAGGTGCTGGTCGGTGCCGCTGCTGCCACGATTCGTAGTCAGAGTGTCGGCTTGCGCTTGGTCGTGGTCGCTGGATCAGTCTTGTTCCATCTCACTTTTGATATGTTAACGGCCTCGACATGGGAAACGGGGACCAGTGAAGGTTTAAAAGCGCGTTTAATATACATCTGGCGGGTACGCCTGCCCAGCAAAAACGAGCAGTGCGCCACGCGGGTGGTGGCGCGAGCTGGGGTCAATCAGTCTTTTTTGCGACAGCGCTAACAATTGCTCCAGTCAATCCCAGAAGGTTCCTCACCGCAACACAAAAAGTACAGAAGCCCTTAGTTGGGGTACGAAGCTTTTCTATCGAAATCATTCAGAATATTTTCTTGAGCTGGTCAATTTCACAGATGCTCCTCACATGACACCAAATAGTCTATAAACTCTTAGGTTGGGTACAGAGGCTTTTTCTATCAAACTCATTCAGAATGTTTTCTTGCCTTAGTGAATCGCAAAAACAGTTCCTCACGCTGACACGAAATGTACAGAAACCCTTAGTTGAGAGTTACAAAGCTTTTCTATCGAAATCCTTCATAATATTTTCTTGACCTGGTCAATCGCCCACATGTACCTCACCTGACGCGAAAAGTCCAGAAACCCTTATGGTTGGGTACAAAGCTTTCCTATCATAGATCAATCAGAATATATTCTTGCTCCATCCAGTCGCAAAGAGGTTCCTCACCTGACAGAAAAGTTCAAAAACCCTTAGGTTGGGTACATAGCTTTCCTTTTCAAAATCTTTCAGAATATTTTCTTGCTCCTGTCAATCTTAAAGATGTTCCTCGCATAACGCGCGAAGTACAGAAACCCTTAGCTGGGGTACGAAGATTTTCTATCGAAAACTTTCAGAATATTTTCTTGATCTGGTGAATCGCACACGTGGTCCTCACCTGACACAAAAAGTGCAGAAACGTTTAGGATGGGTACCAAAGCGTTTTCAATCAAAATCACTCAGAATATTTTCTAGCTCCAGTCAATTGCAGAGGTTCCTCACCTGACAAGAGAAGTCCGACAACCTTAGGTTGTATACGAAGCTTTTCTATCGAAATCATTCAGAATATTTTCTTGCTCCAGTCAGTAGCAAGAGGTTCCTTACCTGACACGAGAAGTCCAGAAAGCGTTAGGAAGGGTACAAAGCGCTTCTGTCAAAAATTTTAGGAATATTTCCCTTCTCCAGTTAATCGCAAGGAGGTTCCTCACCTGACACAAAAAGACTAGAAACCCTTAGTTGGGCTACGAATACTTTCTATCGAAATCATTCAGTATACATCTTTGATCTTATCAATCGCACACATGTTCCTCACTTAACACGAAAAGCCTAGAATCTCTTAGGTTGGGTACGAAGTTTTTCTTTCAAAGAGATTCATAATATTTTCTTGCTCCAGTCAATCGAAAAGAAGTTCCTCACGTAACACGAAAAGTCCCAAAAAACCAGAGAGGTTGGGTATGAACCTTTCCTATAGACATCAATCACAATAGATTCTTGCTCCAGTAGATCAAAAAAGGGTTCCTCATTTGACACGAAAAAGTCCAGAAACCCTTAGGTTAATCACGAAGCTGTTCTGTCGGAATTATTCAGAAAATTTTCTTGCTCCAGTCAATCACAATGAGGTTCCTCACCTGAACAGGAAAAGTCCAGAAACACTAGGCTTGAGTACGATGCTTTCCTTTCAAAATCTTTCAGAATATTGTCTTGCTCCAGCCAATTGCAAAGAGGTTCCTCACCGGACAGGTCAAGTACAGAAACCTTTAGGTTGGGTACGAAGCTCTTCTATCATAATTATTCTGAATATAGTGTTGTTAGAGTCAATTGCAAAGAGGTTCCTCACCGGACACGTCAAGTACTGAAATCCTTCGGTTGGGTACGAAGCTCTTCTATCAAAATTATTCAGAATATTTTCTTGCTACAGTCAATCTGCAAAGGGGTTCCGCACCTGACACGAAAAGTATAAAAACCCTCAAGATGGGTACGAAGATTTTCTATCAAAATCAGTCTAAATATTGTCTTGCTCAAGTCAATTGCAAAGAGGGTTCTCACGTGACATGAAAAGTCCAGAAACCCTTAGGTGTGTTTACGAAGATTTTCCTACGAATTCATTCAAAATATTGCCTTGCTCCATCAACTGCAAAAGGGTTCCTCACCTGACACTGAAAGTACCGAAACCCTTAGGTGGGGTACGAAGATTTTCCATCGAATTCATTCAGAATATTTCCTTGATATGATAAATGACACATATGTTCCTCACCGGACACAAGAAATCCTAGAAATCCTTATGTTGAGTACGAAGCTTTTGTATTAAAAATATTCGACTATTTTCTAGCTCCAGTCAATCGCAAAGAGGTTCCTCACCTGATACGAAAAGTACAGAAACCCCTAGGTGGGGCACGAAGATTTTCCTTCGAAATCATTCAGAATATTTCCTTGATCTCACTCAATCCCACGCATGTTCCACAGCTGATGCAGAAAGTCTAGGAACCCTTAGGTTGAGTAGGAAGACTATTCTATCAAAAGTATTCAGAATATTTTCTTGTTCTCAGTCAATCGCAAAGAGGTTCCTCACTTGGACACGGAAAGTCCAGAAACTTCTAGGTTGGGTAGGAAGCTTGTCTGTCAAAATCTTTCAGAATTTTGTCTTGCTCCAGTCATTCTCAAAAGGTTCCTCACCTGACACGAAATGTACAAAAACCATTATTTTGGTTACGAAGATTTTTCTATCAAAATCAGTCAGACTACTGTCATGGTCCAGTCAATCGCAAAGAGGTACCTCATCTGACACGAAAAATACACAAATCCTTTGGTTGGGTACGAAGATCTTCTATCAAAATTTTTCAGAATATCATCTTGCTCCGGTAAATTGTTAACAGGTTCCTCATCTGACTCGAAAAGTACAGAATCGCCTAGGTTGGGTACGAAGCTTTTCAATCAAAAAGCTTCGTACCGAACCCACCTCACTTCATCTCTCGAAGATGGGACCACTCCTAAGAAAATAAGAGGATACACAAGACCGAACCGAACATTTTTTAAATATTTTTTTCTAACATCCATAAAAGAGTGGAATAAACTTTCTGACGCGAACCTTTTTCCATCCTCTCCGAGTCTCCTTTTTACGACAGACTACCGCGTGATGGTTGGGCAGGCTGTCATGACTGAAGAGAATAGCGTTTACCTTCACTTGTGGAAAATGTGCCTGGTTCTAGTGGGTAACACTGTATTGCACTGTTTCAGACTTTTTTGTAGTGTTATTAATTTGTTTGCATATTTCTTATAGTGGTCTATCGAAATCACACAGAGTATTCTCTTGCTCCAGCCAATTGCAAAGAAGGTTCTCCTCACCGGACACGAAAAGTACAGAAACCCCTAGGCTGGATATGATGCTTTTTTATGGAAATCACTCAGAGTATTGCCTTGATGCATGCCAAATGCAAGAGGTTCCTCACCGGACACGGAAAGTGCAGAGACCCTTAGGTTGGGTACGAAGCTTTTCTATCGAAATCACTCAGAGTATTGTCTTGCTCCAGCCAATTGCAAAGTGGTTCCTTACCGGACACGAAAAGTACAGAAACACTTAGGTTGGGTACGAAGCTTTTCTATCGTTATCACTCAGAGTATTGTCTCGCTCCAGCCAATTGCAAATATTTTACTCACCGGACACAGAAAGTACAGAAACCCTTAGGTTGGGTAGGAAGTTTTTCTATCAAAATCACTCTAGAGTATTGTCTTGCTGCAGCCGATCGCACAGAGGTTCCCCAGCGGACACGGGAAGTACAAAAACTCCTTAGGTTGGGTAACTAGACTTTTCTATCGAATTCACTGAGTATGGTCTTGCTCCAGCCTATTGCGAAAAGGTTCCTCACTGGACACGGAAAGTACAGAAACCCTGAAGTTGGATACAATGCTTTTTGTTCCGAAATCACTCAAAGTATTGTCTTGCTCCAGCCAATTGCAAAGAGGTTACTCATGAACAAGGAAAGTACAGAAACCCTTAGGTTGGGTACGAAGCTTTTCTATCGAAATCACTCAGAGTATTGTCTTGAACCAGCTAATTGCAAGGAGGTTCCTCACCTGACACTGAAAAGTACAGAAACCCTTAGGTTGGGTACGAAGCTTTTCTATCGAAATCACTCAGATTGTTGTCTTGCTCCAGTCAATTCCAAAGTGGTTCCTCACCGGACACCGACAGGTACTGAAACCCTTAGTTTGGGCACGAAGCATTTCTGTCGAAATCAATCGAGTATTGTCTTGCTCTAGCCAATTGCAAAGAGGTTCCTACACGACACGGAAAGAACATAAACCCTTAGGCTGGATATGATGCTTTTTATCGAAATCACTCAGAGTATTGTCTTGATTCAGCCAATTGCAAAGTGGTTCCTCACTGGACACGGAAAGTGCAGAAACCCTTAGGTTGGGAACGTGGCTTTTCTATCGAAATCACTCAGAGTGTTGTCTTGCTCGAGCCCATTGCAAGGGGTTCCTCACCGGACAAGAAAGTAGAGAAACGCTTAGGTTGTCTACCAAGCTTTTGTATCTGTAATCACTCAGAGTATTGTCTTGCTCCAGTAAATTGTTAATATTTTACTCATCGGACACGGAAAGTACAGAAACCCTATATGTTGGGTATGAATCTTTTCTTTCGAATTCACTCAGAGTATTGTCTTGCTCCAGACAATTGCGGAGAAGTTCCTCACCGGACACGGAAAGTACAGAAACCCTTGAGGTTGGATACAATCCTTTTTGTTCAGAAATCACTCAAAGGATTGTCTTGATGCAGCCAATCGCAAGAGGTACCTCACCGGACACGGAAAGCACAGGAACTCTTAGGTTGGGTAGAAGCTTTTCTATCGAAATCACTCGGAGTATTGTCTTGATCCAGCCAATTGCAGAGGTTCCTCACTGGACAAAGAAAGTACAACAACCCTTAGTTGGGTAGGAAGCTTTTTCTATCGAAATAACTCAAAGTGATTGTCTTGCTCCAGCCAATTGCAAAGAGGTTCCTCTACCAGACACGGAAAGTACAGAGGCCCTTAGGCTGGAAACACTGCTTTTTTATCGAAATCACTAAAAGTATTGTCTTGACGCAGCCAATTGCAAAGAGGTTCCTCACCGGACACGAAAAATGCGAAAACCCTTTGGTTTGGGTACGGAGCATTTCTATCGAAATTACTAAGATTGTTGTCTTGCTCCAGCCAATTGCAAAGAGGTTCCTCGCCGGACACTGGAAGTACAGAAACCCTTAGGTTGGGTACGAAGCTTTTCTATCAAAATCACTCTAGAGTATTGTCTTGCTCCAGCCAATCGCGAAGAGGTTCCTCACCGGACACTGAAAGTACAGAAACCCTGAGGTTGGGTACTGAAGCTTCTCTATCGAAATCACTCAGAGTATTGTCTTGCTCCAGCCAATTGCAAAGAGGTTCCTCACCGGACACTGAAAGTACAGAAACCCTTAGGTTGGGTACAAAGTTTTTCTATCAAAATCACTCAGAGTATTGTCTTGCTCCAGCCAATTGCAAAGAGGTTCCTCACTGGACAAAGAAAGTACAGAAACCCTTAGGTTGGGTATGACGCTTTTCTATCGAAATCACTCAGAGTATTGTCTTGCTCCACGCCTATTGCGAAGAGGTTCCTCACCGGACATTGAAAGTACAGAAACCCTTAGGTTGGGTACGAAGCTTTTCTATCAAAATCGCTCAGAGTATTGTCTTGCTCCAGCCAATTGCAAAAGGTTCCTCCACGGACACGGAAAGTAGAAAAACCATTGGGTTGCGTACGAAGTTTTTATCGAAAACACTCAGAGTATTGTCTTGCTCCAGCCAATTGACAAAGAGGTTCCCTCACCAGACATGGAAGAGTACAGAAACCCTTAGGTTGGGTACGAAGCTTTTCTATCCAAATCACTCAGAGTATTTTTCTTGCTCCGTCCAATTGCAAAGAGGTTCCTCACTGGACAAGGAAAGTACAGGAACGCTTTGAGTTTGGTACGAGGCTTTTCTATCGAAATCACTCACAGTATTGTCTTGCACCAGCCAATTGTGCAAGAGGTTCTTCGCCTGACACGGAAAGTACAGAAACCCTTAGGTTGGGTAGGAAGCTTTTCTATCAAAATCTTTCAGATTGTTGTCTTGCTCTAGCCACTCGCAAAGAGTTTCCTCACCGGACACGGAAAGCACAGAAACCCTTAGCTTGGATACGAAGCTTTGCTATCGTAATCACTCAAGAGTACTGTCTTGTTCCAGCAAATTCCAAAGAGGTTCCGCTACTGGTCGAAAAGTACAGAAACCCTTAGGTCTGGTACGAAGCTTTTCTATCGAAATCAATCAGAGTGTTGTCTTGCTCCAGCTAATTGCAAAGAAGTTCCTCATGGAGACAGAAAGTACTGAAACCCTTAGATTGGGTATGAAGCTTTTCTATCGAAATCACTCAGAGTATTGTATTGCACCAGCCAATTGCAAAAAGTTCCTACGTGTACACGAAAAATAAAGAAACCCTTAGGTTAGGTACGAAGCTTTTCTATCGAAATCACTCTGAGTATTGTCTTGCTCCAGCCAATTGCGAAAATGTTCCACATCGGACACGGAAAGTACAGAAGCCATTAGGGTTGGGTAGGAAGCTTTTCTAGCGAAATCGCTTTGAGCATTGTCTCTTCTGAAGCCAATTGCAAGAGGTTTCCCGCCGGACACGGAAAGTACAGAAACCATTAGGTTGGGTACGAAGCTTTTCTATCGAATTCACTAAGAGTATTGTCTTGCTCCAGCCAATTGTGAAGAGGTTCCTCACCGGACACGGGAAGTACAGAAACCCTGAGGTTGGATACAACGCTTTTGTTCCAGATCACTCAAAGCATTGTCTTGAGTGCAGCCAATTGCAAAGAGGTTCCTCACCGAACACGGAAAGTGCAGAAACCCTTATGTTGGGTACGAAGCATTTCTATCGAAATCACTCGTAGTATTGTCTTGCTCAGCCAATCTGCAAGAAGGTTCCTCATGGACACGGAAAGTGCAGAAACCCTTAGGTTGGGTATGAAGCTTTTCTATCGAAATAACTCAGAGTATTGGCTTGCTCCAGCCAATTGCAAAGAGATTCCTCACCGGACACTGAAACTACAGAAACCCTTAGGTGGGGTACGAAGCTTTTCTATCAAAATCAATCAGAGTATTGTCTTGCTTCAGCCAATTGCAAAAAGTTTCCTCACTGGACGAAGGAAAGTACAGAAACCCTTAGATTGGGTACGAAGCTTTTCTATCGAATTCACTCAGAGTATTGTCTTGCACTAGCCAATTGCAAAAAGGTTCTTCACATGACACGGAAAGTACAGAAACCCTTAGGTTGGGTACGAAGCTTTTCTATCGAAATCACTCTGAGTACTGTCTTGCTCCAGCCAATTGCAAAGAGGTTCTAACCGGACACGGAATGTACAGAAACCCCTAGGTTGGATATGAAACTTTTCTATCGAAATCTATCAGAGTATTCTCTTGCTCCAGTCGATTGCAAAGAGGTTCCTCACCGGACACTGGAAAATACAGAAACCCTTAGGTTCGGTACGATGCTTTTCTGTCGAAATCACCAGAAATATTGTTCTTTCCAGCCATTGCAAAGATGCTCCCCACCAGACACGGAAAGTACAGAAACCCCTAGGTTGGTTACGAAACGTTTCTATCGAAATCGCTCAGAGTATTGTCTTGTTGCATTCAATTGCATTGAGGTTCCTCACCGGACACGGAAATGCAGAAAACCTTAGGTTGTGTACGAAGCTTGTCTATCGAAATCACTCATGTATTTTCTTGCTCCAGCCAATTGCAAAGAGGTACCCCACCGGACATGGAAAGCACAGAAACTCTTAGGTTGGGTACAAAGCTTTTCTATGAAAATCACTCAGAGTATTGTCTTGCTCCAGCCAATTGGAAAGAGGTTCCTCACTGGACACGGAAAGGACAGAAACCCTTAGGTGGGGTACGAAGCTTTTCTATCCAAATCATTCAAAGTATTGTCTTCACTCCATCCAGTTGCAAAGAGGTCCTCACCGGACACGGAAAGTACTGAAACCCTTAGGTTGGTTATTAAGCTTTTCTATCGAAATCACGCAGACTATCGTTTTGCTACTGACAATTGTAGAGGTTCCTCACCGGACACGGGGAGTACAGAAACCGTTAGGTTGGGTACGAAGCTTTCCTATCGAAATCGATAAGAAAATTGTCTCGCTCCAGCCAATTGCAAAGAGGTTCCTAACCGGACACAAAAAGTACAGAAAACCTTAGGTTGGTTACGAAGCCTAACTTTCGAAATCACTGAGAGCATTGTCTTGCTCCAGCCAATTGCAAAGAGGTTCCTCACCGGACGTGGAAAGTACAAAAACCCCTAGGAAGGGTACGAAGCTTTACTATCGAAATGATTCAGAGTATTGTCTAGCTCCAGCCAATTGCAAAGAGGTTCCTCACCGGACACGGAACGTACAGAAACCCTTAGGTTGGGTAGGAAGCTTTTCTACCGAAATCAATTTGAGTATTGTCTTTCTGAAGCCAATTTCACAGAGATTTCGTACCGTACACGGAAACTACAGAAACCATTAGGTTGGGTACGAAGATTTCCTATTGAATTCACACAGAGTATTGTCTTGCTCCAGCCAATTGCGAAGAGGTTCCTCACCGGACATGGAAAGTACAGAAACCATGAGGTTGGATACAATGCTTTTTGTTCAAAAACACTCAAAGTATTGTCTTGCTCCAGCCAATTGCAAAGAGGTTCCTCACCGGACACTGAAACTACGAGAAACCCTTAGGTTGCGTATGAAGCTTTTATCGAAATCACTCAGAGTATCGTCTTGCTCTAGCCAATCGCAAAAGCTTCCTCACCGGACGCGGAAAGCAGAGAAACCCTTAGGTTGGGTACGAAGCTTTTCTATCGAAATCACTCAGAGTATTGTCTTGCTCCAGCCAATTGCATAGAGGTTTCTCACCGGACACGGAAAGTACAGAAAGCCTTAGGTTGGGTACGAAGCTTTTCTATCGAAATCACTCAGAGTATTGTCTTGCTCCAGCCAATTGCAAAGGGTTCTTCACCGGACACGGAAAGTGCGAAACCCTTGGGTTGGGTACGAAGCTTTTCTATCGGAATCATTCACAGTATTGTCTTGCTCCAGCCGATTGCAAAGAGGTACCTCACCGGACACGTAAAGCACAGAAACCCTTGGGTGTGGTATGAAGCTTTTCTATCGAAATCACTCAGAGTATTGTCTTGCTCCAGCCAATTGAAAAGGGTTCCTCACCGGACACGGCAAGTACGGGAAACCCTTAGGTTGGGTACGAGCTTTCTATCGGAATCATTCACAGTATTGTCTTGTCCAGCCAATTGCAAAGAGGTACCTTTCCGAACACGGAAAGCACAGAAACCCTTACGTTGGGTACAAGCTTATCTATCGAAATTACTCAGAGTATTGTCTTGCTCCAGCCAATTGCGAAGAGGTTCCTCACCGGACACGGAAAGTGCAGAGACCCTTAAGTTCGATACGAAGCTTTTCTGTCGAAAACATTCAGAGTATTGACTTGCTCCAGCCAGTTGCGAAGAGGTTCCTCACCGGATACGAAAAGTACAGAAACCCTTAGGTTGGGTACGAAGACTTTTCTATCGAAAACATTCAGATTATTTTCTTGCTCCAGGCAATTGCGAAGAGTACTTCTAACCGGACACGGAAAGGTGCAGAAACCCTGAAATTGGATACAATGCTTTTTGTCCGAAATCAGTCAAAGTATTGTCTTGATGCAGCTAATTGCAAAGGGGTTCCTGACCGGACACGGAAAGCGTAGAAACCCTTAGTTGGGTCCGAATCATTTCCATCGAAATCACTCGGAGTATTGTCTTGCTCCAGCCAATTGAGAAGAGGTTCCTTACCGGAGACGTAAAGTACAGAAACCCTGGGAGGTTGGATACAACTCTTTTGTTCGAGATCACTCAAAGTATTGTCTTGATGCAGCCAATTGCAAAGAGGTTTCTCACTGGGCACGATAAGTGCAGAAACCAGTAGGTTCAGGTATGAAGCTTTTCTATTGAAATCACTCAGAATACTGTCTTGCTCCAGCCAATTGCAAAGATGTTCCTCACCGCACGCAAGGTACAGAAACCCTTGAGGTTGGGGAGGAAGCTTTTCTATTGAAATCACTTTGAGCATTGTCTTTCTGAAGCCAATTGCAGAGAGTTTCCCCACCGGACACGGAAAGTACAGAAACTATTGGGTTGGGTACGAAGCTTTTCTATCGAATTCACTCAGAGTTTTGTCTTGCTCCAGCCAATTGCAAAGGGGTTCCTCACCGGACACAGAAAGTACAGAAACCCTTGGGTTGGGTACGAAGCTTTTCTATCATAATCACTCAGAGTATTGTCTATGCTCTACCCAATTGCAAAGAGGTTCCTCACTTGACAAGAGAGTACAAAAATCCTTAGGTTTTGTACGAAGATTTTCTACCGAAATCACTGAGTATTGTCTTGCTCCAGCCAATTGCTAAGAGGTTCCTCACCGGACACGGAAAGTACTAGGAACCCTTAGGTTGGATACAATGCTTTTTGTTCCGAAATCACTCAGAGTATTGTCTTGATGCAGGAAATTGCAAAGAGGTTTCTCACTGGACACTGGAAAGTGCATAAACACTAAGGTTTTATACGAAGCTTTTCTATCGTAATTACTCAGGTATTGTCTTCCTCTGGCCAATCGCAAATATTTTCTCAACGGATACGGAAAGCACAGAAACCCTTAGGTTGGATACGAAGCTTTTCTATCGGAATCACTCAAGAGTATTGTCTTGCTCCAGCCAATTCCTCTGACGTTCCTCACCGGACACGGAAAGTAAAAGAACCCTCAGGTTGGATACGAAGCTTTTCGATCGAAATCACTCTAAGTGTTGTCTTGCTGCAGCCAATTGCTCAGAGGTTCCCCACCGGACACGGAAAGTACAGAAACAGTTAGGTTGGGTACGAAGCTTTTCCTACCGAATTCACACCGAGTATTGTCCTGCTCCACCCAATTGCCAAAGAGGCTCCACACCGGACACGGAAAGTAGAGAAACCCTGAGGTTGGATACAACGCTTTTTGTTCGAGATCACTTAGAGTATTGTCTTGATGCAGCCAATTGCAAAGAAGTTCCTTACTGGACACGGAAAGTGCAGAAACACGTAGGTTGGGTACGAAGCATTTCTATCGAAGTCACTCGTAGTATTGTCTTGCTCCAGCCAATTGCAAAGAGGTTCCTCATGGACACGGAAAGTACAGAAACCCTAAGGTTGGGTTCGAAGCTTTTCAATCGGAATCACTCAGAGTATTGTCTTGCTCCAGCCAATTGCGAGGAGGTTCCACACTGGACAAGGAGGGTACAGAAACCGTTAGGTTAGGTACGAAGCTTTTCCATCGAAATCACTCAGAGTATTGTCTTGCACCAGCCAATTGCAAAGAGGTTCTTCACGTGTCACGGAAAGTACAGAAACCCATTGGTTGGGTACAAAGCTTTTCTATCGAAATAACTTAGATTGCTGTCGTGCTCCAGCCAATTGCAAAGAGGTTCCTCAAGGGACACCGACAGTACTGAAACCCTTAGGTTGGCGACGGATCATTTTTGTTGAAATCACTCAGAGTATTGTCTTGCTCTAGCCAATTGCAAAGTTTTCCTCACCGGACATGGTACGCACAGAAACCCTTAGGTTGGGTACGAAGCTTTTCTATCAAAATCACATAGAGTATTGTCTTGCTCCAGCCAATTGCAAAGAGGTTCCTCACCGGACATGGAAAGTACAGATACCCTTAAGCTTGGATATGATGCTTTTTATCGAAATCACTCAGAGTATTGTCTTGATGCACCCAATTGCAAGGAGGTTCCTCACCGGACACGAAAAGTGCAGAAACCATTAGGTTGGGTACGAAGCTTTTCTATCGAAATCACTCAAAGTATCGTCTTGCTCCAGCCAATTGCGAAGATGTTCCTCACCGGACACGGAAAGAACAGATACCCTTAGGCTGGATATGATGCTTTTCTATCGAGATCACTCAGAGTATCGTCTTGCTTCAGTCAATTGCAAAGGGATTCCTCACCGGACACGGAAACTACAGAAAACCCTTAGGGTGGGTACGAAGCTTTTCTATCGAAATCTATCAGAGTATTTTCTTGCTCCAACCGATTGCAACGAGGTTCTTCATCTGACACGGAAAGTACAGAAACCCTTAGGTTGGGTACGAAGCTTTTCTATCGGAAATCACTCAGAGTATTGTCTTGCTTCAGCCAATTGCAAAGATGTTCCTCACCGGACACGAAAGTACTGAAACACTTAGGTTGGGTACGGAGCATTTTTGTCATACTCACTCAGAAGTATTGTCTTGCTCTAGCCAATCGCAAAGAGTTTCCTCACCGGACACGGAAAGCACAGAAACCCTTAGGTTGGGTACGAAGCTTTTCTATCGAAATCACTCAGAGTATTGTCTTGCTCCAGCCAATTGCGAAGAGGGTCCCTCACCGGACACGGAAAGTGCAGAAACCCTTAGGTTGGGTACGAAGCTTTTCTATCAATAATCACTCAAAGTATTGTCTTGCTCCAGCCAATTGCAAAGAGGTTCCTCACTGGACACGGAAAGTACAGAAACCCTTAGGTTGGGTACGAAGCTTTTCTATCGAAATCTACTAAGAGTATTGTCTTGCTTCAGCCAATTGCGAAGAGGTTCCTCACCGGACATCGGAAAGTACAGATACCCTTAGGCTGGATACAGATGCTTTTCTATCGAAATCACTCAGGGTATTGTCTTTGATGCACCCAATTTGCAAAGAGGTTCCTCACCGGACACGGAAAGTACAGAAACCCTTAGGTTGGGTACGAAGCGTTTCTATCGAAATCACTCAGAGTATTGTCTTGCTCCAGTCAATTGCAAAGGGGTTCCTCACCGGACACGGAAAGTACAGAAACCCTTTGGTTGGGTACGAAGCTTTTCTATCGAAATCACTCTAGGTATTGTCCTGGTGCAGCCAATTGCACAGAGGTTCCTCACCGGACACGGAAAGTACAGATACCCTTAGGTTGGGTATGAAGCACTTTCTATCGAAATCACTCAGAGTATTGTCTTGCTCCAGCCAATTGCAAAGAGGTTCCTCACCGGACACGGAAAGTACAGAAACCCTTAGGTTGGGTACGAAGCTTTTCTATCGAAATCACTCAGAGTATTGTCTTGCTCCAGCCAATTGCAAAGAGGTTCCTCACCGGACACGGAAAGTGCAGAAACCCTTAGGTTGGGTACGAAGCTTTTCTATCGAAATCACTCAGAGTATTGTCTTGCTCCAGCCAATTGCAAAGAGGTTCCTCACCGGACACGGAAAGTACAGAAACCCTCAGGTTGGGTACGAAGCTTTTCTATCGAAATCACTCAGAGTATTGTCTTGCTCCAGCTAATTGCAAAGAGGTTCCTCACTGGACACGGAAAGTACAGAAACCCTTAGGTTGGGTACGAAGCTTTTCTATCGAAATCACTCAGAGTATTGTCTTGCTCCAGCCAATATGCGAAGGGTTCCTCACCGGACACGGAAAGTACAGAAACCGTCAGGTTGGATACAATGCTCTTTGTTCCAAATAACTCAGAGTATTGTCTTGATGCAGCCAGTTGCAAGAGGTTCCTCACCGGACACGGAAAGTGCAGAAACCCTTAGGTTGGGTACGAAGCTTTTCTATCGAAATCACTTTGAGTATTGTCTTGCTCCAGCCAATTGCGAGATGTTCCTCACCGGACACGGAAACTACAGAAACCCTTAGGCGTGATACAATGACTTTTGTTAGAAATCACTCAGAGTATTGTCTTGATGCAGCCAATTGCAAAGAGGTTCCTCACCGGACACGGAAAGGGCAGAAACCCTTAGGTTAGGTTACGAAGCTTTTCTATCGAAATCACTCACAGTATTGTCTTGCTCCAGCCAATTGCAAAGAGGTTCATCACTGGACAAGGAAAGTACAGAAACCCTTAGGTTGGCTACGAGGTTTTTCTATCAGAAATCACTCAGAGTATTGTCTTGCTGCATCCAATTGCAAAGGGGTTCCTCACCGGACACGGAAAGTACAGAAACCCTTAGGTTGGGTACGAAGCTTTTCTATCGAAATCACTCAGAGTATTGTCTTGCTCCAGCCAATTGCAAAGAGGTTCCTCACCGGACACGGAAAGTACAGAAACCCTTAGGTTGGATATGAAGCTTTTCTATCGAAATCACTCAGAGTATTGTCTTGCTCCAGTCAATTGCAAAGAGGTTCCTCACCGGACACGGAAAGTACAGAAACCCTTAGGTTGGGTACGAAGCTTTTCTATCAAAATCACTCAGAGTATTGTCTTGCTCCAGCCAATTGCAAAGAGGTTCCTCACCGGACACCGAAAGTGCAGAAACCCTTAGGTTGGGTACGAAGCTTTTCTATCGAAATCACTCAGAGTATTGTCTTGCTCCAGCCAATTGCAAGAGGTTCCTCACCGGACACGGAAACATACAGAAACCCTTAGGTTGGGTACGACGCTTTTCTATCGTAATCACTCAGAGAATTGTCTTGCTCCAGCCAATATGCGAAGAGGTTCCTCACCGGACACGGAAAGTACAGAAACCCTTAGGTTGGATACAATGCTCTTTGCTTTGAAATCACTCAGAGTATTGTCTTGATGCAGCCAATTGCAAAGAGGTTCCTGACCGGACACGGAAAGTGAAGAAACCCTTAGGTTGGGTACGAAGCTTTTCTATCGAAATCGCTTCAGAGTATTGTCTTGCTCCAGCCAATTGCAAAGAGGTTCCTCACCGGACACGGAAAGTACAGAAACCCTTAGGATTGGATATGAAGCTTTATTATCGAAATCACTCAGAGTATTGTCCTGCTCTAGCCAATTGCAAAGAGGTTCCATCACTGGACACAGGAAAGTACAGAAACCCTTAGGTTGGGTACGAAGCTTTTCTATCGAAATCGCTCAGAGTATTGTGTTGCTCCAGCCAATTGCAAAGAGGTTCCTTACTGGACACTGGAAAGTGCAGAAACCCTTAGGATTGTACTAACTTTTCTATCGAAATCACTCAGAGTATTGTCTTGCTCCAGCCAATTGGAAAGAGGTTCCTAACCGGACACAGAAGTACAGACACCCTTAGGTTGGGTGTAGCTTTCTATCGAAGTCAATCAGAGTATGTCTCTGCTCGCTGCCAATTGTAAAAGGTTCTCATCCGGACATTGAAGCTCCAGAAACCCTTAGTTGGGCATGAAGCTTTTCTGTACGAACTACTAGAGAGGTATTGTCTTCTCCAGTCAATTGCGAAGAGGTTCCTCACTCGGACATGGAAAGTACAGAAGCCTTAGGTTGGGTCTGAAGCATTTCTATCGAAATCACTCAGAGTATTGTCTTGCTCCAGCCAATTGCAAGGAGGTTCCTCTGGACACGGAAAGTACAGAAACCCTGAGGTTGGGTACGAAGCTTTTCTGATGAAATCACTAGAGGTATTGTCCTGCTCCAGCCAATTGCAAAGAGGTTCCTCTCCGGACACGGAAAGTACAAAAGCCCTTAGGTTGGGTAGTGAAGCATTTCTATCGAAATCACGGAGTGTTGTCTTGCTCCAGCCAATCGCAAAGGTTCCTCAGGGACACAGAAAGTACAAGGCCTCATGTTCGGTATGGCCCTACTACAATGCATCAGTGTTGCCTACGTCTCATCAGTACAAAGATGTCGTCACTGGACCTGGCGAGAGTTCAGAAGCCTTGGGTTGGCGCAGCTTTTCTATCGAAATCAGCTCACGTTATCGTACCTGCTCCATGCCCATTTGCAGAGGTTCTTTACCAAGGCCACAGACCAGTGCAGAACCACTTAGGTTGTATGAAGCTTTTCCCAGGCATCTGCTCAGAGCATCGCCATTGCTACAGTCCAATTGGATAGGAGGTTTCCTTCGGACACAGTTGAAATTGCATGACATGGGTTGGGTACAGTGACTTTCTCTATCATGAAGTCCTATCATGGTAGTCTCTGCTGCCAATGTGCACAAGAGGAGTTCGTCACCAGTACACGGAAACGACCAAACTACCAGTTTGGTTGACAGGTTTCTATCGAAATCCATAAGTGTTGTCCTCCGCCAGTCTGGCGGTGCAAAGAGGATCCTCACCGGACACGGAAAATACAGATACCCTTAGGCTGGTTATGATGCTTTTTATCGAAATCACTCAGAGTATTGTTCTGATGCATCCAATTGCAAGGAGGTTCCTCACCGGACACGGAAAGTGCAGAAAGCCTTAGGTTGGGTACAAAGCTTTTCTCTCGAAATCACTCAGAGTATTGTCGTACTCCAGCGAACTGCAACGAGGTTCCTCACCGGACACTGAAAAGTACAGAAACCCTTAGGTTGGATACGAGCTTTTTATATCGAAATCACTCAGATTATTGTCCTGCTCCAGCCAATTGCAAAGAGGTTCCTCACTGGACACAGGAAAGTACAGAAACCCTTAGGTTAGGTGATGGGCTTTTCTATCGAAATCACTCAGAGTATTGTCTAACTCTAGCCAACTGCAACGAGGTTCCTCACCGGACACTGAAAATACAGAAACCCTTAGGTTGGATACGAAGCTTTTATATCGAAATCACTCAGATGTATTGTCCTGCTCCAGCCAATTGCAAAGAGGTTCCTCACTGGACAAGGAAAGTACAGAAACCCTTATGTTGGGTATGGAACTTTTCTAACGAAATCACTCAGAGTATTGTCTTACTCCAGCCAACTGCAACGAGGTTCCTCACCGGACACTGAAAAGTACAGAAACCCTTAGGTTGGGTACGAAGCTTTTTATATCGAAATCACTCAGAGTATTGTCCTCTCCAGCCAATTGCAAAGAGGTTCCTCACCGGACACGGAAAGTACAGAAACCCTTATGATTAGGTGTGGAAGCTTTTCTATCGAAATCACTCAGAGTATTGTCTTGCTCCAGCCAACTGCAACGAGGTTCCTCACCGGACACTGGAAAGTACAAAAACCCTTAGGTTGGGTACGATGCTTTTATATCGAAATCACTCAGAGTATTGTCTCTCTCCAGCCAATTGCAAAGAGATTCCTCACTGGACACAAGAAAGTAGAAACCCTTATGCTTGGGTATGAAGCTTTTCTATCGAAATCACTCAGAGTATTGTCTTGCGCCAGCCAATTGTAAAGAGGTTCTCTCACCTGGACAATCGACAGTACTGAAACCCTTAGGTTGGGTACGGAGCATTTCTGTCTAAATCACTCAGAGTATTGTCTAGCTCCAGCCAATTGCAAAGAGGTTCCTCACCGGACACGGAAAGTACAGATACCCTTAGGCTGGATATGATGCTCTTCTATCGAAATTACTCAGAGTATTGCTTTGGTGCATCCACTTGCAAGGAGGTTCCTCACCGGACACGGAAAGTGCAGAAACCTTTAGGTTGGGTACCGAAGCTTTTCTATCCGTAATCACTCAGAGTATTGTCTTGCTCCAGCCAATTAAAAAAGGTTCCTCACTGGACAAGGAGAGCACAGAAACCCTTAGGTTGGGTACGAAGCTTTTCTATTGAAATCACTCAGAGTATTGTCTTGCACCAGCCAATTGCGAAGCGTTTCCTCACAGACACGGAAAGTACAGATACCCTTAGACTGGATATGATGCTTTTTTTTTAAGTCACTCTTGTGGAGTATTGTCTTGAAGCATCCAATTGCACAAGAGCTATCCTCGCCGGACACCGGTAGCGCAAAAACACTTAGGATGTGTACAAAGCTTATCTATCGAAATCGCCTCGGAGTATTGTCTCTGCTCCAGTCAATTGCAAAGTGGTTCCTCACCGGACACGGAAAGTACAGAAACACTTAGGTTGGGTACGAAGCTTTTCTATCGAAATCACTCAGAGTATTGTCTTGCTGCAGCCAATTGCGAAGAGGTTCCTCGCCGGACACGGAAAGTACAAAGATACCCTTAGGCTGGATATGATGCTTTATTTATTGAAATCACTCAGAGTATTGTCTTGCTCCAGTCAATTGCCAAAGGGGTTCCTCAACGTACACGCAAACTACAGAAACCCTTATGTTGGGTACGAAGATTTCTATCGAAATCACTCTATGTAATTGTCTTGCTCCAGCCAATTGGAGAGGTTCCTAACCGGACACGGAAAGTACAGAAACCCTTACGTTGGATACGAAGCTTTTCTATCGAAATCACTCAGAGTATTGTCTTGCTCCAGCCACTGCAAAGAGATTCCTCACTGGACAAGGAAAGTAAAATACCCTTTGGTTGGGTACGAATCTTTTCTATCAAAACGCTCAGAGCATTGGTCTCGCACCAGCCAATTGTAAAAGAGGTTCTTCACTGGACAAGGAAAGTACAAAAACCTTTATCTTGGGTACGGAACTTTTCGATCGAAATCACTCAGAGTATTGTCTTACTCCAGCCAACTGCAACGAGGTTCTCTCACCGGACACTGAAAATACAGAAAACCTTAGGTTGTACCCGAAGCTTTTACATCGAAAACACTCAGATTATTGTCCCTCTCCAGCCAATTGCAAAGAGGTTCCTCACTGGACAAGGAAAGTACAGAAACCCTTAGGCTGGGTACGGAACTTTTTTGTCGAAGTCACTCAGAGTATTGTCTTGCACTAGTGAATTGTAAAGAAGATCTTCACCTGGACACCGACAGTACTGAAACCCTTAGGTTGGGTACGGAGCATTTTTTTTTCTAAATCACTCAGAGTATTGTCTTGCTCTAGCCAATCGCAAAGAGTTTCCTCACCGGACACGGAAAGCACAGAAACCCTTAGGTTGGATACAAAGCTTTCTATTGAAATCCTCCAGAGTATTGTCTTGCTCCAGCCAATTGCAAAGGGGTTCCTCGTACACGAAACTACAGAAACCCTTAGGTTGGGTACGAAGCTTTTCTACTTGAAATCACTCTGAGTATTGTCTTAGCAGCCAATAATGCAGAGGTTCCTAGACCGGACACGGAAAGTGCAAGAAACCCTTAGGTTGGATACGGAGCTTTTCTATCGAAATCACTCAGATTGTTGTCCTCTCCAGCCAATTGCCAAGAGGTTCCTCACTGGACAAGGAAAGTAGCAGAAACTCTTAGGATCGGGTTGCCAAGCTTTTCTATCGAAATTACTCAGAGTGTTGTCTTGCTCCAGCCGATTGCAGAGATTCCTCACTGGACAAGGAAAGTACGGAAACCCTTTGGTTGGGTGCGAATCTTCTATCCTCGAAATCGCTCAGGTATTGTCTTGCACCAGCCAATTGCAAAGAGGTTCTTCACCTGACACGGACAGTACTGAAACCCTTAGGTTGGGTACGGAGCTTTTCTGTCGAACTCACTCAGAGTATTGTCTTGCTCCTGCCAATTGCAAAGAGGGTTCTTCACCGGACACAGAAGAAGTTGCAAGAGTACTCCTTAGAGCTGGATATCGATGACTTTTGTTCGAAACTTTCTGAGAGTATTGCTCTTGATGCAGCCAATCGAACAGAGGTTCCTCACCGGACACGGAAAGTGCAGAAACTCCTAGGTTGGGTACGAAGCTTTTCTATCAGAAATCACTCAGATTATTGTCTTGCTCCAGCCAATTACAGGTTCCTCACACCGGACACGGATGTGCAGAAACTGTGATTGGGTTGAAAGCTTTTCTATCAATCACCTAACAGTATTGTCTTGCTCAGCCCAATTGCAAGGGGTTCCTCACCGAACACGGAAACTATAGAAGCCATAGGTTGGGTATAAAGCTTTTCTATCGTAATCACTCAGAAATTGTCTTTCTCCAGCTAATTGCAAAGAGATTCCTCATAGGACAAGGAAAGTACAGAAACCATAGTTTGGGTACGAAAGATTTTCTAACGAAATCACTCAGAGCACTGTCTTGCACCAGCCAAATGTAAAGAGGTTCTTCCATCAGCACGGAAGGTACAGAAACCCTTAGGTAGGAGTGGAAGCTTTTATCAAAATCTTTCAGAGCGTTGTCTTGCTCCAGGCAATCGCAAGAGAGGTTCCTCACCGGACACGGAAAGCTACAGAAAGTACTTAGGTTGGGTACGGAGCTTTTCTATGGAAATCACTCAGAGTATTGTCACACTGCTCCAGCCAACTGCAAAGAGGTTCCTGCCGGACACTGGAAAGTACTGATACATGACTGGGTACGATGCTTTTCTATCGAAATCACTCAGAGTATTGTCTTTGCTCCAGCCAATTGCGAAGAGGTTCCTCACCGACACGGAAAGTACAGAGACCCTTAGGTTGGGTACGAAGCTTTTTCTATCGAACTCACTCAGAGTATTGTCTTGCACCAGCCAATTGCAAAGAGGTTCCTCACCTGACACGGAAAGTGCAGAAACCCTAAGGTTGGATATCAATGCTTTTCGTTCGAAATCACTCAGAGTATTGTCTTGATGCAGCCAATCGCAAAGAGGTTCCTCACCGGACACGGAAAGTGCAGAAACCCTAAGTTGGGTACGAAGCTTTTCTATCGAAATCACTCAGATTATTGTCTTGCTCCAGCCAATTGCAAAGAGGTTCCTAACCGGACACTTAAAGTACAGAAACCCTTAGGTTGGGTATGAAGCTTTTCTATCAAAATCTATCAGAGCATTTTCTTGCTCCAGCCAATCGCAAAGAGGTTCCTCACCGAACACTGAAACTACAGAAACCTTTAGGTTGGGTACGAAGCTTTTCTATCGAAATCACTCAGAGTATTGTCTTGCTCCACTCAATTGCAAAGAGGTTCCTCGCCGGACACGGAAAATACAGAAACATTAGTTTGGGTACGAAGCTTTTCTATCGAAATCACTCAGAGTATTGTCTTGCTCCAGCCAATTGCGAAGAGGTTCCTCGACCGGACAAGGAAAGTACAGAAACCCTTAGGTTGGGTACGAATGCTTTTCGTATCGAAATCACTCAGAGTATTGTATTGCTCCAGCCAATTGCAAAGAGGCTCCTCACCGGACACGGAAAGTACATATACCCTTAGGCTGGTTAGTATGCTTTAAAAGGCACTATCGAAATCACTCAGAGTATTGTTCTGATGCATCCTCAATGTGCAGGAGGTTCCTCGCCGGACACGGAAGATGCAGAAAGCGCTTAGGGTTGGGTGCACGCTTTTCTATCAGAAATTCTGCTCAAGGTATTGTCTTGCTGCAGCCAGTTGCCAAGGAGCCTCACTCTGGACACGGAATGTGCGGAAAGCCCTTAAGGTCGTGATACGAATGCTTTTCTGTTGCAATCACTCAGAGATTGTCAATATGCATGCAGCCAATTGCAAGAGGCTCCTGAGCGGTTTCCAGGAAAGCACCAGAAACCCTCGGGTTGGGTACCAAGCTTTTCTATCGAAATCACTCAGAGTATTGTCTCGCTCCAGCCGATTGCAAAGAGGTTCCTCACCGGACACGGAGAGTACAGAAACCCTTAGGTTGGGTACGAAGCTTTTCTATCGAAAGCACTTAGAGTAATGTCTTGCTCCAGCCAATTGCAAAGAGGTTCCCACCGTACACGGAAAGTACAGAAACCCTTAGGTTGGGTACAAAGCTTTTCTAACGAATTCACTCAGAGTATTGTGTTGCTGCAGCCATATTGCGAAGAGGTTCCTCACCTGACACAAAAAGTACAGAAACCCTGAGGTTGGATACAATGCTTTTTGTTCGAAATCACTCAAAATATTGTCGTGATGCAGCCAATTGGAAAGAGGTTCCTCACCGGACGCGGAAAGTGCAGAAACCCTTAGGTTGGGTACGAAGCATTTCTATTGAAATCACTCGGAGTATTGTCTTGCTCCAGCCAATTGCAAAGAGGATCCTCATGGACACGGAAAGTATAGAAACCCTTAGGTTGGGTATGATGGTTTTCAATCGAAATCACTTAGAGTATTGTCTTGATCAAGCCCATTGCAAAGAGGTTCCTCACCGGACACGGAAAGCGCAGAAACCCTTAGGTTGGGTACCAAGCTTTTCTATCGAAATCACTCAGAATATTGTCTCGCTCCAGCCGATTGCAAGGTTCCTAACCGGACACGGAAAGTACAAAAACCCTTAGGTTGAGTACGAAGCTTTTCTATCGAAATAACTCAGAGTATTGTCCTCTCCAGACAATTGCAAAGAGGTTCCTCACCGGACACGGAGAATACAGAACCCTTAGGTTGGGTACGAAGCTTTTCTATCGAAAGCACTTAGAGTATTGTCTTGCTCCAGCCAATTGCAAAGAGGTTCCCCTCCGGACACGGAAAGTACAGAAACCCTTAGGTTGGGTACAAAGTTTTTCTATCGAATTCACTCAAAAATATTGCCTTGATGCAGCCAATTGGAAAGAGGTTCCTCACCGGACACGGAAAGTGCAGAAACCCTTAGGTTGGGTACGAAGCATTCTATCGAAATCACTCGGAGTATTGTCTTGCTCCAGCCAATTGCAAAGAGGATCCTCATGGATAAGGAAAGTATAGGAACCCTGAGGTTGGGTATGATGGTTTTCAATCGAAATCACTTAGAGTATTGTCTTGATCAAGCCCATTGCAAAGAGGCTCCTCACCGGACACTGGAAGTACAGAAACACTTAGGTTGGGTACGAAGCTTTTCTATCAAAGTCACTCAGAGTATTGTCTTGCTCCAGAAAAGTGCAAAGAGGTTGCTCACTGGACAAGGAAAGTACAGAAACCCTTAGGTCGGGTACGAAGCTTTTCTATCGAAATCACTCACAGTATTGTCTTGCGCCAGCCAATTGTAAAGAGGTTCTTCACCTGACACGGAAAGTACAGAAACCCTTAGGTTGGGTACGAAGCTTTTCTATCAAAATCACTCAGATTGTTGTCTTGCTCCAGCTAATTGAAAAGAGGTTCCTCACCGGACACCGACAGTAATGAAACCCTTAGGTTCGCTACGGAGCATTTCTGTCAAAATCACTCAGAGTATTGTCTTGTTCTAGCCAATCGCAAAGAGTTTCCTCAACGGACACGGAAAGCACAGAAACCCTTAGGTTGGGTACGAAGCTTTTCTATCGAAATCACTCAGAGTATTGTCTTGCTCCAGCAAATTGCAAAGATGTTCTCTCATTGGACACGGAAAGTACAGATACCCTTAGGCTGGATATGATGTTTTTTATCGAAATCACTCAGAGTATTGTCTTGATGCATCCAATTGCAAAGAGGTTCCTCACCGGACACGGAAAGTGCAGAAACCCTTAGGTTGTGTACGAAGCTTATTTATCGAAATCATTCAGAGTATTGTCTTGCTCCAGCTAATTGCAAAGGAGTTCCTCACCGGACACGAAAAGTACAGAAAAACTTAGGTTGGGTACGAAGCTTTTCTATCGTAATCACTCAGAGTATTGTCTTGCGTCAGCCAATTGCAAAGAGGTTCCTAACCGGACGCGGAAAGTATAGAAACACTTAGGCAGGGTATGAAGCTTTTCTATCGAAATCTATCAGAGTATTTTCTTTCTCCAGCCAATTGCAAAGAGGTTTCTCACCGGACACTTAAAATACTGAAAACCTTAGGTTGGGTATGAAGCTTTTCTATCGAAATCACTCAGAGTATTGTTCTCTCCAGCCAATTGCCAAGAGGTTCCTCACTGGACAAGGAACGTACAGAAACCCTTAGGATGGTACGAAGCTTTTTTATCGAAATCATTCAGAGTATTGTCTTGCTCCAGCCAATTGCACAGAGGTTTCCCACCGGACACGGAAAGTACAGAAACCCTTAGGTTGGGTACAAAGCTTTTCTATCGAATTCCCTCAGACTATTGTCTTGCTCCATCCAATTGCGAAGAAGTTCCGCACCTGACACGGAAAGTACAGAAACCTCAGGTTGGATACAATGCTTTTTGTTCGAAATCACTTAAAGTATTGTCTTGCTCCAGCGAAGTGCGAAGAGGTTCATCACCGGACACGGAAAGTACAGAAACCCTGAGGTTCGATACATTGCCTTTTGTTCGAAATCACTCAAAGTATTGTCTTGATGCAGCCAATCGCAAAAGGTTCCTCACCGGACACGGTGATACTTCCGTTTTCTGCTTCCAGTTGTTCTATAACTCACTCAATCACACCTATTACATTATATATATACCTATTGTATTACTAATATCTACACACTGTGCAGTGCTCGATCACAAGGTACCTGCCTGCACCTGGTCACAGATCAGGGGCCAGTCTTTGTCACTGGTCAGCGACCAGAGTCCTGTCACTGGTTCGCACCAAGTACCGAGTCACATGTCAGTGGCCAGTGCCCGGTAACAGCTGTAGCCAGTGGCCGGTCACAGGCTACTGGCCAGCTCCCGGTCACAGGTCAGCGTCCAGAGCCTGGTCAAAGGTCAGCGGCCAGTGCCATGTCACAGGTCAGCGGCCAGTGCCCGGTCACAGGTCAGTGGCCAGTCCGGTCAAAGGTCAGCGCCCAGTGTCTGGTTAAAGGTCAGCGGGCAGTGCGCGGTCGCTGGTCAGCGGCCAGTGCCCTTCACAGGTCAGTGGCCAATTACAAGAAACTGCTCAACTGGCCGATGTTTGACCAAATGCCTTTGTCTGGCCTCCGGTAGCCGGTGACTGCTAGTCACTTGCAGAGGACCATAAGCAACGATGGCCCGAGCATTTTGGCCAACCACCGGCCAGCCAGAAACTGATCGGCCACTAAAGCCTTGGGCAGAGCCCGGCCATGCATTTTGTGCTGCCGGGGAGGTCGATTCCCAGCCACCGCAGAACGTCTTTAACGAATAAATAGCCTTTACCGCGCATCGATTCAAATAACATCACGAGACCGTCATGTGATCGCAGCGCATTGCCCTCTTTCGGATGCAGCAGGAGCCCTGCGTGACATCACGTGAGCGTCCTCTGTCGGACGCAGCTCAAACCAGGAAAATCGCGTGGTTGTCATCACCTGATGACAGAGATTATAAACGGGTGGTGATGACATCTCTGATGCGTGTCTTTCCGACGCTTCTGGTACGCGCTCGGTACATGACTTCAAAGTTATGACAGCGGCGTTCACCACCCGGTGATTACATATCGGCGAAGTGCCACACTTCTGGCACGCGCCTGGCACGCGCCACGCACGTTACTTCACAGCTATACCACGTATGTCACCCAAGGGCCGGACCTCGATGAGCTCCGATTTGTCGCTGGCAAAGCCCATGCCCTGTAATTCGTTCCTGGGATGGGATTGAGGGCAGATGCTCTGTTCTGTTGCGTTTTGAATGGTCGGGTTAGAACCCGCCCTCTTAGGCTTTAATTGACAGGTGGCCAAATACGTACACATTTCATACTACTAGAAGTGATGGGACGTTGAAGTACTGAACCGCAATGACAGAACGGAAGAACAAATGTGCTTAATCTATCCACTAATTTCGAGACTCTACTACGTGCAGCAATTTCTTTGGTGTCCGTTGAGTGGCAATGTACACTCTGTTCCTATCGTCCAGACTAGGCATTAAAACGTCATGTGACAGCGTGCTATACACTAAGCTTCATCGGCCCGCGAATGCGGTTGGTTTCGTATAACCGCACTCGCGGCTTTGGTAGGAAAGTGCCCTCCTTTGTCCAAAACAATGTCACTCACGATGGAGGCTGGCCGCCTACGGATGTAATGGTCTTTTGTACCGAGGCGGAGGTAGTACCGTGTGACATTTCGTAGGAAGGCAAGGAGGTCGACCGGCTCATCTGCAATCAACTGATGAATTTTCCAAGAATTCACCACGGCCACATTCAGCATCTGAGTAAACAAAGGCCACCACCACTTTTTGCCGCGAATGCGAACTCTATAGTTGTTTGCAGCTTGGTCTAAGAGGTCTACCCTCCCATACTGCAGTTATAGCTGCTGAACAGTTTAGGTTGTTGCACATTCACTTTCTCCTGTGCTGAAGATGACCACCGTTTTACAGAGCACATGGGTACAATTCCGTCGTAGTTGGTAGCCATTGTTACTACACTACTGTCCTTCCACTTCACAAGAAGAACCTCACCGACAGGGTCAAAGCAATGGGAAAAGTGTCCTCTCTGTTTTTTTTCCATTTCTTTCTTACTTGGAAGAGGGCACTTCATTTGCCGGTTCTCACGAAGGGTACCTGTAGCCCTAAATCCTTTATTACGGAGTGCAACAAGGAGACTGTGACTGGTAAAAAAATTATCAAAAAAGACAATATGGTCACTCGGGTTTGAAGTTGCCTCAAGCAGAGAAAGAACGACACGACTTCCTAGAGGGTTGTTATCTGTTTTTGCAGATTTTCCGCAGTAGGTATCAAAAGCATAACAATACCCGTCATCACTGCACATCATCCAATTCTTGTAGCCAAAACGAATGGGCTTGCCACGCATGAATTGTTTGCAAGGATGGTGCCCAAAGTATTTCACCATAGACTCATCTACTGAAAGGTTTCGGTGAAAGATTCCATGCTGCTGAAATCGCTCATTCAGAAGGTTCATGAGAGGACGTACTTTGTACATTCGATCAGTTGATCCCCCGATCAAGTCATTATCAGCTAGGTGCAAGAATCTTTTTATCTCGTAAAACCTATTTCGGCTCATGCACTTGGCTACGTATGGCACTCCAACATCTTCGTCAACGCACCAGTAAAGCTTCTGTCGAGGAAGGCTGTGGTAACCAGACAGCAAAAGGATACCGATGAACCTTTTCAGATCATCCAAACTGAGGGAAAAGCCATGTTCGTTTTTCTGTTTCGCATAGTTGCCAGTCTGTACTATAATGTGTGTAAGTATGTGATCATCAAAGATGGTACTGAAGATTTGACTGGGTGAATAACCTTCATACAGAGCTCTCAACTCGGCCTTGCGCACTACTGCTCCGTCAGTGGAGTTCCCCAGGTGTACTCAGGTTCTTTTCGGCTCCAGTTTACGGCAGCGACCTTTGCCCGCTTCACCGGAGGGACGCGCTTGTCAGCTTCTTCTTCATTAGCACGCCAGTGAACTTCCAGAGTGCCTGCAAAAAGGCAGACTTTGATGTAACGAACCTGTAACGCTTCAAAGACTATTTTACAGGAGCTATAAAGCAAAGACAGCTGCAGAAAGCGCGAAAATCAACAGTGGCAGCGCGGCATGAACACCACTTCTAAATATTGGAAGCAAAGTTGAAAGCATACACTGCGAAGGGCGTCAAAATAAAAAAAAAAAAATCGGCAACATCTGCGAACGCTGACACACAAATTCACAGGACAAAACATTTCCACTTTGACCGGTTCACCAACCTGCATTTATTTACAACGTTCTCCCACTTTGGCCCCACTACATACTGTAGAATAGCCGCGGCAAAAAGCAAGACCTGTATCCTGGTGACGCCGCGGTCTCAAATATCAATCATTGATAACTTCCAAAGCGCCTACGAATTGCAGTCTCAGTAAGAAAGAAAACATTTCTAACCAGAAACGTCATTTACGGGCGCAGAGCCCGTACAGTCCTCGTCTCCTTCTTCCTCGTCGGTATCTGGTGATGGGTCCGGAGGAATTATGACGACATCCACGTCGTCTTCAGCATTCTCTGCTATATCTGCTGCAGCCTCGAGGGCTTCGCTGAGTCGACAAAACGGTTTTGTGCCGAAGAAAACGTCCGGTTCCATTATAGTGGGTGCCTGGAATAGCGAGCGCCATTGTGCATACACGAAAGCCCAGCGTACTATATATAGTACAGCAACGTTTAGATTTGCATACCACAAAAAGTATGAAAGGTATGTAGCATTCACAGCACTCAGCGTTTACTTCTACCTTTCTTGCAGGTGTATGCAAAAAACTGTCGCGAATGATTGCATACTTCAGCCAGGAGAACAAAATTTCGAAGCACTCACCTCAGCGGTTGGCGGGAGCGGAGTTTGTCTATATTTGACCGTAGACATATGCGCCCCTGAGCACTGCGAACGCTGATCCTTGATTTGGGGGTGTAGGTTATCCCTCTGGTGGTAAAATAAAGAACTACTGAAATCGAAATATTTATTTTGGAGTTTTTAAAAAATATTATTGTAGCTGTACTTTTAAAAGTACACCGGTCCCGAATGGGTTTTAATTAGGGTACGAAGCTTTTCTATCGAAATCACTCACAGTATTGTCTTGCTCCAGCCAATTGCAAAGAGGTTCTTCACCTGACACGGAAAGTACAGAAACGCTTAGGTTGGGTACGAAGCTTTTCTATCGAACTCACTCAGAGTATTGTCATGCACCAGCCAATTGCAAAGAGGTTCTTCACCTGACACGAAAAGTACAGAGACCCTTAGGTTGGATACAATGATTTTTATCTGGCACTGACCGCTGACCACTAATTTTGAGACTCCACTACGTGCAGCAATTTCTTTGGTGTCCGTTGTGTGGCTATGTACACTCTGTTCCTATCGTCCAGACTAGGCATTAAAACATCATGTGACAGCGTGCTATACACTAAGCTTCGTCGGCCCGCGAATGCGGTTGGTTTCGTATAACCGCACTCGCGGCTTTGGCAACGCTTTTTGTCGAAGACATTTAGTTTCTCAGTGCAGGTACACCTAGTTAATTAATTTTTGATCAGACAAAACTACGTTTTTTGGCGCATTCTTTGCAACTTAGATTGTAAACAAGATCTACTTGACATACAATGCGGATCAACAAATTGTTTTACCAACGGACGATAAAGCATTTTAAGACAAACTCTGGTTCCAAAAACATACCCGAGTTTATAAGAAGGTGCCTTCGTTACCGTTCGACTTTCTTAGAAGAGTTGTTGAGGCGGATTATTACAGATTGAACACACTGTTATCAAGCCCCGCAGCTGTCAGCTTTCCACAAAGAATGTAATTCTCCCATGCAGGACGACCAGAGATCATCGGTGCCTTTTCTCGGCCACTGCTGTAACTTCCGAATATAGTCAGTTACTTTTCACAACCGAAAGATGTCATGAGAAGCACCGTCAGTTTTTTCGCGTTCTGATAGTCTATCGAGATATCCTGATGGTCTCACCCATGCAACATCACAACGTTTCTATTATCGTTCGGTCACCACAAGAAACGTTTTTACTGTCTCTGATCTACAAACAGAAGCCTTTAGTGGTTCATCAGCCACGATCAGAAAATTTTTGATGGTTCATCAGACACCACCAAGTGAGCCTGTCGAACCGTTAAAGAAGTCTGATGGACCATCAGGAGGGTCTCTCGGGGCATGATATAAGGATGGTTGGAGCATCAAGTATGTGTGATTGTCCATTAAGATGATGTGATTGGCCG
The DNA here is from genome assembly GCA_037355805.1 of Ixodes ricinus. Lineage (NCBI taxonomy): Eukaryota > Metazoa > Arthropoda > Arachnida > Ixodida > Ixodidae > Ixodes > Ixodes ricinus. The sequence continues at coordinate 55,665 of JAZHYW010036171.1, forward strand.
CCAAGAACGTTTGATGATGCATCAAAGAGTATGATGGGCCATCAAAAAGGTTTGATGGGCCGTCAAGGAAGTTCGATGGACCACAAATATTTGTGATAATATTCTTGATCGGGTGATGAGTGAAAGTTCAAGTCAACTGTAAACCAACATATTGTCACGGGTAGTGATTAAAATAACAAAAAATGAACAGGAGGAAATAAACCTTTACTGGGGCGAAGTTGTGCCCAAAACAAATGGAAACAGAATATAAGAACACAGTGTCGGGGGCGTCGATGTCGGCGAGCAGCAGGCTCGAGCGCTGAACCGAGATTGCGAGATTGACTGCCTCGACAGGGTCGCGGCGGCCACTTATCTAAAGTGCGTCACAATCTAAAAATTTCGGCAAAGAAGGCTCGAGCGTCGCGTGTGCGGGTTGAGAATGAACTCGCACTTTCTAGAAAAAGAAAGCAGGAATACGTTTTAGAAGTTAGGTCCAGAGCCGTTGCTTTCTCTATCCGGCGCGGGGCATTATCCCCCTTTAAAAGCACATCATACCGATGCCGATGAAACCGAAAACACAAATTCACGACGAAAGTAAAGCTGAATCGTGAGCCATAGTTCGCAGTTTGACGACAAATAAAGGTTCTATCGTTCGCAATACGGCTTAAGGCGCACGACCTGGACTACTTCGGGTCGCGGTTGGCGTGGTCTTGATGGTCAAGTTTCGTCGGAAAGCACCTCGTAGATTAAGTCCCCGAGACGGCGAAGAACATTGTAGGGTCCAAAGTAGCTCTTGAGGGGCTTCTCACCGATAGCGCGGCGCCATATCGGTGTCTACACCCACAGCCGGTCCCCGGGTTGAAAGTGGACGTCCCGGCGACTAAGGTTGTACTGGCGTGCGTCGACTCGCTCCTGATTCTGAATCATGATTCTTACCAGTTGACGAGCTTCCTCCGCGCGATGAGAGATCAGTTGAGTGTCGTTGTTGCCATCGTCTGTAGGCGTGTAAGGCAGCATGGCGTCGAGCATCGCGGTGACAGCCCTGCCGTGTACCAGTCGGAACGGCGTCATTCCCGTGGTTTACTGAACAGCTGTGTTGTACGCAAACGCAACGTACGGCAGCACCTCTTCCCACGTCTTGTGCTTCGACTCTGCTGTCACGCCGACTTCGACGCCCGCGACGCTCTACTCTTATTCTGTTCCCTTTTATTTTTGGGCACAAGTTCGCCCCATTAAACGTTTAGTTTATTCAGTTATTCACCGCCTCATCACTTGTCCTTCGTGACAATATTGATGGTGTAATAGATGCAGCTCCTCTACCGAGCACCTTCTGTGAAGCTTGGCACGGTGTGCTCCCTGTGGTGCGACGCAGTTATTGCGACTTCTTACTTTGAGAGAAGTATAATGTTTTATTGTTATTCGAGTATAGCAAGTACTTGTTTGTCATATCTTTCGCACGTTATAATAAATTGCGCATTGTACAGAATAAATTGCACAACATATGCAAGTGTGATTCTAGATACGATCGAAAAGAAGGTGGCTGGTAGACCTTTTAATTTGCTTCATAATTTTATATGTTATTTTTCCGATGTCCAAAATATACAAAATCGGAATTATTTTCACCCAGAATAGAATTTTCGGACGCAAAAATCGCACATCACGTAGAAGTGGAAAGTCGCATTTGCTTGCGTAGCCGGAGGGGTGCAATTTGCTGATTAATAACGGAAGTTATACACTCTTAAGTGAGTTTTATAACTTTTGAGGCACAATCTATGTGTATTTATCAGTACGAAAGAAATATTGTTATTGTTTATTATGCTTAAAAAAACGTGAAAAACGTAAATTTTGGCTGCTTGACTGTTTATTTTTTTCTCAACTTCGCAGGCCTGGATTTTAGGAAATAATTTAGTCAGAAAAGTCATATTTTAATTCAATACACTACTTATAAATGGAAGCAAATTATCTTAAATTCAAATCTGCACATGAGTGGGTTGGGAGTTTTTGGCAAGGAAACACAAGACAAGCAACCAACTAAAAATATTTCTAAAAACGACTTAAAAAAACGTTCCCTATTTTTTAAGTTCTACCCAGTCATTCTACCCTATTTGGCGGTTAATATCCATTAAAAAAACAAAAACAAAAATAGGTGCCGCAGAACGATTCCGGTAAAATGTTAACATATTGGAATCGACATTGAGATTCCACCGCGTCGCAAAAAATAAAACCTACAAATTATTAAAAAACAAAAAATTCAGCTTTAACCTAAATCGCCAAATATTGAGCCCCCGAAAAATATTTCGTTAAAAGTATATACCTCATTCAAAAAGGTAAAGTGCGTATGAAAGGCTACAAAAAAAAAACCGCCAAAACACGGAGGTTTTCCAGTAGGGCCGAGAAAACTCTGATTACTTCTTTTTGTAGTCAGTAACACGTATATTAGCTATTTTAATCAGTTGTACCACTGGGCTCTTAAGCCGCTCGTGAACGATGATACTGTCGGTTCAACGTCTGCACGTTGTCCGTTGAACTGGAAATTTCGGTGTGTCGTACATGGGACAAGGGATGTAGACATACCCTTTGTTCTGAGAGTGTATGATCATTTGCTCGGCGCGTGTCTATACTTCATCTTGGTGGAGTTCAATTGTGTATTTGACTCAAATACGAATATCCAAAAACAAGACCAGAAGCAATCAGTTTGGTTTGTGCGAGGTGCACAGATTGTGCGTCATTTTGACCTTTGGGACACCTTCTCTGCTTCATGGCAACAATTTTCGATTCACGTGGCGTAGACGGTAGAACCAGTCGCTGTTTGAATCGCTTATACGCGTCGGTTGGCCGGGGCGGTGACGACATGCACCGCTGTAGTTCTTCCACCGACTCCGGTTGGCCTATGAAATCAGAACCCCGTTATTGTTGCTCTTTCTTTTCCGAGAGAAATTGATGCGCACCCTGGCGCTTGGATGTATAGGAGTCATCCGCCTCGAATCGGCCAAGCGGACATTGACCAACTTTTAAAACCGTCTCTTGGTAGAATGCGTCGACTCCGGCTTCGTGGGGTCATCGTGAGGGTCAAGTTTGTGATTAATGCAACAGGCAAGCGCGGCAATTTCCGGAAGACCATCACGCTTTTCTTCAGGACAGGATTATTAATACCCGCCTTCTGCGCGGGGGTGCGGCTATGAACTCTCATGTATCCAAATTACCTCAAGCAACTCTCACGACCAGTACGAGGCCCTGCTTTGCAGTGACACAACGGCTTCCACATTTTCTTTTTTGATCCGCCGTCCCTAGGCGCAACCCTAGGTCAAGCGATACACGGGGGTGCTCCACGACCTGGTTTGCCGTGCCCTCTAAGCGCTCTGCCCTGGTCTCCTCCACATGCACCTCTCTAGGCACAATCACCCCCCCCCTTCGCCCATAAATTAGAAGGCTATCGCACACTTGAAATTTCAGGCAGATTGCCAGGAGCTCAACGACTACCCACTTTGCGGGCTTTCAAGGGTTCCCAACAAATTTGGTCAGAGTGTGAGACCTAGTCCCCCTCGTGAAAAGCCTCAGCACACCTTTCCCCTATTACAATCTGTATCGGCGCCGGGCAAAGGCGGTCCTGTAACTAAATTCTATAAGAAATTTTCGGTGTTCTTGTTGTTTTGTTTTTGGGATGGTTCTGCCTGCTAGGCAGTACTTCCCGGAGTCCTTCCGGCTGAGGTCCCGTTCTCCTCCTCTGCACAGAAGGGTGAAACCAGGATGATTCAGGGACCTGGCGCCCAAACTCGCAATTGAATATAAACTACCAATTTTGTTAGCTTTTTTTTGTTGCGAATTCACATCATCCTCCTAAGCAGATATAATCTGAGTCTGACTTGCTCCGTTGCCAGTCGCACCCTCCGTTCCCTTGTGGCTCTTACGCGGGACCTCCTGGTGGTCCAGTGTCTACCGGTAGGTGGCGTAAGTGGTCATTGGCCGCTAAAGTTTTTTTTTTTAAACCTTTTTTTACAAAGATGTTTGAAACGATGCCTGGCATTCAACTTAAACTAAACTTGCAGGAAGCCGCTTCCCTTGAGCCTCTTTATTTCATTTGGCCTATTGTACGGAAGGCAGCTATCACACTTCACTTCGCGAACATGTCACTTCTATCAAATCCTAAAAACAATGTTTTAAAATATTTGTATTTTAGGGCAAAATAGTGAATTCAAGTATATGAGGCCTCTAACACGCCCAACAATAAATAAACGGGCTACCCAGCATAAATTATGTAAATATATCTCTGTATTTTAGAGCGAAATAGCGAATTCATGTATATGAGGTCTTTAACACGCCCAACAGTAAATAAACGGGCTACCCAGCATATATTATGTAAATATATCTCGAGTGCTTAATTCACTGAACGAAAAGAACCTCCCGGATTCATAAAAAATCGACGTTTCGAAACTCAAACACTGGGAAGCAAACTTGCTATTTTTTTTTGTTCTTTGCGTTTGATCTCATTATTAATCACGTTTCAAGCCACTTTTTTTACATCGCAGTCATGCTATTTTATTTTTTGTTGCCATTAGTTTCAGTAGGCACGGCTGTAGACGGTAGAAATCTTCCCTGTGCTTCATTTCCTGTCGTATCGCTGTGGCCTTAACCGAAATTAACAACGAACGTAACCAGATAGGACATAACAAATTACATAACGAATTTTTACTTTTTCTTTAAGTTTCTTAGTACTACTGTTTTATTGATTTTGTTGTACAACAGTCACGTTTGTACGACAGAATTAAGCGAAAACGACATAAAACACCACCAAAGCAGCGATCAGCGCCCTATGACGGCAAGCGCGTCAACGACCTTTATTCGATGGTGGGATGATTACCGCGATGAAAAAATCGGCAGTCATGTTTTGTTTTTATAATCACCTCCGCTCTCCAAACAAAAACGTCCATAATACGGGTTGTATACAATAACGAGACAAATATTCAAGAATTTCCCCAGTTTGTAACGGAACATAGTGTTCATATAGAAGTTTGCACCTTCGAATAGCCCTGCGTCAAACTCAAGTCAATTTGCCAGAGGCTCCAAAAGCTATCCTTCGACGGTGCAGAACCGTTTTGTAGCTGTACTAAAAGTACCATGCAAAGTTGAGGCAAAGACCTTAAGCTTCTACATTTCGGTTGTCTTATCTTCAACTTTTCCAGGCCGTTTTGCAGCTGCCGTCGCTAGCTCGCTATTTTTAAGCTGTGTGTCTCCCACGATCGGTTTTTGATTTTCGAAGTTTTCTTACCAGCCAAGTTATATCCTATTATGTTTGGCAATCCTCAACAATGTCTCCTACTGAGCCCTTTTCATTATTCGTAAAATCTGAGGCCCGTAATGCTCGGCGGCTCATTTGTCTTGAAAATGCAAGCGTGAAAACGGCTTGTTTTCAAGACAAATGTGTTCATGTTCATTTCGAGCTAACATACTTGTTTTTAAGGGTCAGCGTGATAATAATTTAACTAGATAATTTTGCATTGACTACTCACAAAAAAAACAAAAAAAAACATGCCGACAAAGCAGCAGTTGGCGCCGACTATTACGTCGCTGTTTTTTTTTATCACGCGGTGTCTCTTTTTTAAATCTGTTCGTCCTTTTGAGTGTTCGCTATCTTCGCTTTGTCCGTGCGTACATTCGCCACGCAACGCCACCATCTAGCTAGGGTCGCGGCTGTAAACCCTATCTAATGTTGGTTCAACCGTAAGTTAAGCGCTTGCTTCGCCAAGACCGGATGTGAGTGCTAAACCGCTTAGAAAAGAACAGCTTTGCGTTTATTCAAGCGACATTGTTGAAACTGGCCCTAAAACTCCACGTATACGTAGCACGAACGTGACCATTGGAGACGAGTCATGTTTAGTTTAGCGAGGTTAGTCACTCACGATCCTGGGTGCGCAACAGGCGCATTATTGACAAAGCCTAGCTACCCTCGGGGACTCACGACTTGAAAAAGAGAATCAAAACGTGGCAACGAATAATGCACTGGGTCTGTGACGTCAGCAGTTTGACCAGTAGTCGATAGAACAGCTTAAGGGAGGTAATACACGTTATCCTCTCGCGATTCATTTAGTTACCAAAAGGGGTTCCTCGCAGTAAACAAAATACTAAAAATCCTGGGCACTAGACGCACTTACAAAAAAGGCAGAGCCATAGAAGACTGGTAATTAAAGCAAATATGTGACACTTTCACTTCCGCATAAATCTAAATTTTCTCAATTATGTCGATAAATCCGGAGAACAAAAAAGTGTGACGTATGTGCAGTGAATCCCGAATCATCCAACGCTCTCCACCACCATGCATAGCAAACCATAACGCACGCCAATACACGTACGACACGTTTTGTGCTCTGAGGTTTTATCAAAATAATGGATACAAGCATGGTTTATGCTCTGCCGCAGCTGCGCGTCGACGGTTGTTCCGCTTGAATATTCCAATGATCGAAGGCTGTATCCTTAAAAGTATGTCAATACTTCTAAGTATTCAGGGGCTTTACTTGCATGTACGCCCTCGGTTATGCCGCGGTGCCGGGTGCCCGCGTCAGCGTCGAGATGTTTGTAAAGACGAAGGTGTCTAGCCCTTGCGTCTACCCACTAATCCTTACAATCAGAGGTCGACGCTCGGAAGTTTCAGCGCGCTCTTTGACCGTCACACCAAACTTTATGCGAAAGGTCGTGTGACTGAGCTACACGTGCCGTCTTCCAGTCCTTTTCGCGAGCATGCCCGGGTCACTGGACTCGCGCATGCTCACGAACAGTGACCCGCCTATACGGGTCGCGGAACCCGCGCTCACTGCACTTCCCGCAATCTTCACCCTGCCTCCTAAGATAAAGCAGGGGACCGAAGAGGAGAGATCTGAACAGAAGCCTCGATGTGCAAAACATCACTGTGCTCGAAGTACCACAGAGTTGCCCGAGGCGAGGGGCGACCTTTCGCCAGAGAAGCGTGGCGATCGCTTTGTGACGTTGGAAGGTCGTCGAAGAAACCAGCGCTTATGAAGCCGATGCAAGGATGACGGTGCTTACTGAAGGCGTCGTATTCTGCGATGCCTTAATAGTGAGCTATACTGTACCATTTCATTGAATTCTGCAATAAATCACCACAAAAACACAGCCTCATTTTTCTTTTTACACTTACCTTGATAAGTATTGACTTGTTGTTTTCGAACGTAAGCCAGCGAAGTGAGTATTCAATGTAAGCAACAGCATCCTCAGAATCCCCAGTTTCCCTAAATTCGACTCGATTTGTCGGGCATAGCTACAAAAAGCAAAAAATATACCGTATATCAAACCAGGGTCTCAAAATTGCTTTTTCGTATCACTGGAATCTGTTGCCATCATGTTATTTTATTGACTCTAATGTCGAGCGTTCCACGCCACGTACAACAGTTGTAGCACATGTAAGCTAATGTAAAGGAAACTTAGCCCTTGCGTTTTGTTGCAACCAAGGGCGTTGTGCGGCCTTGCGATCACTTATAAGATAACACACTGGCCACATATTTTGGAAAGACGCGGAACAAAATACATTCACAATGTTCCTAAAAACACTTTCTCAGAGAGAGAGTGTACTTTCGATCTTGAACATACTGCAAAACATTCACTTTAGACAAATTCTGTTCAAGGGCCTACTCATCAGAGGCTCCAGCAATACGAGTATGTTGTCTCGTTGCGAGAGAGCTCAAGGCTGCAGAGCGCACTCCTTCGCAACCAAACGCATGTGCCTTATGTAGTGTTTTTTAAAACTTTGTTCCAAATTTTAAGATGTCGTCAATGCAGAGAACGTAAAACCAGAAAACTAAAACTTAAAAAAAACGTATTTGTGTATACATTATCTTGAGTTTATTTAACGGAAGTAAACCATGTTGTTTAATGAACATTCTTACAACTCTGCATATGTTTACATCCAAAGCGTAGCTGATTTGGTAGCACGATCACATTTCAGACTGAGGACTGGGATACGAATTCGAAACTCCGTTTTAATTTTAAGTCCTATGCCGCCGATGAAATTATCAAATCAGGTCCATCAGTAATGTCCTACAATGAATTGAACTGGTCAGGCTGTTCCAACTGATTATCATACTGGTCTAGTATGATTAAAAAAAATGAGGTTGATTTGACTGGGAGGTAAACCGGTGAAATTGTCAAAACACTGGTGCAACTAGAAATAAAGCTAGCGTACATGGGAGATAAGCTGGTCTAACTTCCATTCAGAATGGTAAAGCAGACATTATGATCTCACTGGTCAGGCCAGACTGGTGTAAATTGAGGTTATACTACCGTTACTTGGAGCCAATGTGGAGAACTTAGTCGAAATATTTAATTTTCATACTAACAAAAGTAATAGAAATAAAAATATATATATAACAGTTCCCACGAGAAACCTCGAGTGTCTGAAATGACAGGAGTTCGCTTTTTTTCAAGGGGGTGTTTACTGACAACGACCTGTTTAAGAACAAAATATAATAATTCATTTTAAAATAACCGCAATGATTGACCGGAATATTGCAAGCGACCGCTGCCTGTATTTGCGTCTACATATTTACGCTAATTATACGTAAATAGGTCGTGTATTTATAACATAATTCAGTTCGAAAATGCGACGAAGGAAAAGAACATCAAATAAGATATCCTATTTTATATATTTTTAATTGTAACTATAAAAACCTAATTTTCGAACGACTAAGCAATACTGGATGAACTGATAACGCGAATGGAACTCTCCACACTGACGGTTGGACAAAATTTCATTCTAAAACGTGAAATTCTGCGCCGGCAAAATATTCTGATATATATATATATACTCCACATTTATTTTAAAGAAAGTTACAGGTTATGGGAAAAATAAATAAAAAAGTATTAAACTTGAAACATGTCTACAAAATCTTCAACAAAAAGAAAACAATTTGTGTTCCGGCCAATGCATTATTTGTCTTATCATTTGAACTGTTTTAGAGAGTGGGGGCGTCGTGACAAGAACAGGACACCCGAGAGAGGCGCGAGCGGGGGTCAGCCGGGGGCACGCGCGAGAAAACATGAAGGATGTCAGGCACCAGAAGAAGGCCAGGCACCGAGAGCTGGAGCGGGCCGTCTTGTGACGGCCGTCGTATTTCCACGTCACTCCGCTACTTCACGACCGGCGGCCAGTGGCCAGCGAGGTCAGCTAGGCCGTCTCCCCGGCATGAGAACAAGAGAGGCCCCCAGCAACCGGAAAAGAAGATTACGGGAAGTGACGTTCACTTCCCAACTTCCCGTTGTGTGATTTCTTAATGAGAAAACGAAGCGCAGCCTAATCGGCCGGAATTAACATATTGAGCGACCCAGAATAAACTGGCTCATCCAACGTGGGGCCCGATTGGTCCACCACTGGTTCCGTTCGTCCCCATGGAGTTTCACAGATATCATTGAGCGTTCAGCGTGATACACATAAACGCTAACGATGCCCACCAAGATGCGGACAGCCGCCAACAGGAACGGGGACTCCTCGTCCGAGAGCGGAGTTCCGGAAGTGTCCGACGTTGCTAGCAGCGCGATAGAAGGCACTATGCACGCAGACACCGCTGAAAACTGGGACTTTACCACCAGGTCCGGCAACAGACGCGGCAGACGTAGGCCAATTTCCGCGCAATGACGGCAATGATGAAGACGTTCTCGCGACAAATAGGAGCGGCTTAAGGAGTCGGGAATGCCGCGCCTACGTCATTTCCGCGACAGCGGTTGTCGGTACCGACGCCGACCTATGCGGGATACTCTGACGGAAAATCGGTTCACGATTTCCTGCAGGATCGGGACGCGTACGTAGTCGCGTTGGGAGCATCAGACGAAACGACCTTGGAACAGATCGTGCCCATCGCGTTAACGGGCGACGCGTCCAGTTGGAGACGGTTGCAACAACCGTTTCCACCAATGGCGGACTTCCGGACGCGGTTTAGGGAGGAATTTCTGCCTCCCGATTATGAGATGCGGATTAGGAACGAGCTGGCTCACCGCACTCAGCACCCCGACGAGAGCCTCTAGAGTACGCCGCGCGCTCCAGGAGAACTACTCGAGGTCCGAACCATCCGCGTCTGACGCAGAGAAGGTCGCCAGGGTGATGCGGCAATGTCACCCTACATTGCAAGCCTATTTCCGTGGGCGGGAAATCGGGGAACTGGAGGCACTTGTCAGAGACGCGCGAACAGTTCAAGCGGGCTTGCTCGCTGAGCTGCAGTCCCACCCCTTTCCGAGGGCCGAGTGGTCCCAAGAAACAGGATGCGCGTGGACGTGACGCGCAACGGACACTCACATCGAGTGGCGCACGGCGTATATGGCTGTTGCAGAGCGCGGTCATGGGGTAGCCATAACGCCCCGGGCTTTGGAACCCTTCGCTTATAAGCAAAACCGCATTAGAGCTAATGCAAGCACGGCCGTAGTGCAGACCCTTAAGTGTGACGCGGTGTTTACCCACTGACTGCAAAGGCGTGGCTGGTCACGACAGCTGCGGGAATCATGACCCACCGTGGGAAGCCACAAACGATCTACCGCCTGAGGTTAATGGTAGACTGGTTGCACGTAACAACCGGCCACAACGTCAGGTGTTACAACTCTCACCGGCTTGGGCACATCAAGCGGCAATGCACGTGCGTAGTGGCTGGTTTTCAGGGGTTTCAGGGAAACGTGGGGGGGGGGGGCGGCGCCACTAATCAAGTCCTATGAGTTGAGCTTGCCGGCCGCTGCCGAGGATCTGCATCAGCGTGCCGACGGGCGAAAGTTGCGGTCGGCGACTGTGTGGCGATGGCCCCGTCGGCATGTCGGGCTCAGGACACGACACTTAGAGAAGTACCCGTGACGTGCGGGTAGTGGTCGGTGATAAATAATATTCGGTACTAATTAATACGGGCTCTTGTCGTTCCCTAATTGGAGATATTGTGTACAATGACTGCCATTACAGAAACCTTTGCGCGCGGGAACCTGTGACTCCGTTGCGCTTATGGACGGTATTGGCCAAAGCGCAAGGTGCGATGCGCCTTTATCTGGGCCTCGACGGCAGCCGAAGGAGACAACTTTTTGGTTACTTGCCTGGTATGTCCATTAATGTTATTTTAGGGCTGGACTTGTTTGCCGCGTATGGTATAATCCTGGACTTGCGGAACAATGGATATCGCTATAGTTTGTTTTCTCCTCTTATTTCCTTTGTTGCGCCATCATCTTTGGCGCAGAGAATGAAATGCTCGCTCGCTGGGTCAGACCAGGAGCAGGTTTAGCTGCGCGAGTCGTGCTCGGGAGCGTCAAAACAATACTTGCGTCTTTCGATGGGCCCGCCGAACAACGGTGGATGCTATCGAAAGCCTTGTCCTGACCCACAGCTATGTTTACCGAGAGACCGGTGCTTACAACTGTTTTACAACATAGCATATATGCGGGAGAGGCTAGGCCGTGGGGTTGTAATCCCTGACCACTAAGTGTGCATGAACGAGCTATCCGAGACATGGCTCTTGGGGAGATGCTGGATGCGGGGAGGTGCGATGGTTTTCACTACACTGAATTGAAGAAGGGGTTTTCTTCAGATCCATGTGGCAGCATACGATGTCCAAAAGACGGCTTGCACTTGTTACAGGGGTTATTTGAGTTTACTCGTCTTCTAAATAGATTGTCGAACTCGCCATCGAGTTTCCAAAGGCACATGGACATCGTGCTGTGTGACTGCGAAATTTAAATTCCTATGGCCTACACGGACGAAGTTCTGCAATTATCCAAGTCATCCAAAGAGCACCCAACTCATCTTGAGCTCGTCGTAAGCGGAATGAGTGATGGCCGGTCTAACAATTAACCCCAAAAAGTGTGGAACTGGCAGCCTCAAGTGTAAATATCTTAAGTTTTGATGTGGACAACAGTACCATAAGAAGAACGGTGATAAATTGAGGGCCATTGTCGAGTATTCACCACCGCACGGTGTAAAGATCCGTCAAAGTTTTCTGGGGATGGCTGGCTTTTACCGAATATCCATATCAATGTGCGCGGAGCTGCATGGTAATTTAATATCTTCTGCTCCGGAAAGGCTCAAAGTGTGTCTGGGGTCGAGAGCAGAGGTTGCATTTTCTCTCTCGCGAGGGCAATAGCGAAAACCCTCAGCGCTCAACTTACCCGACCCTAAATCGGCATTTTGTCGTACAGACAGATGCGAGCTGACTACAGTGTCAGCGCGGTGTTGCTACAGGAGCATGATTGACAGTTGGGTCCTAATGAATTCGCTAGCCGAACGCTCACGTCGTCGGAGTGCACGTACAACGTGACGGAAAATACGGAGTTGGCCGTCACGTTTGCATTCGAAAAAGTTCGACGTTTATTCAGACGGTACGACTTTTGTCATTCAGACTAATCACGCAGCACTTTCTTGTATCAGGGTCTGAAAGAGCCGACAGGACGGCTGGCTCGATTTGTACTAACCTTAGAGCGCTAACTCGTAGTCGGTTGAGTACCGAAAGGGCGTGACCAACACGGTTGCGGACACGCTCTCTCGGGGGCCCCAGGATCGTGGTTGGGAGGAGGTGACGCAACCAGATATTAGCAAAAGGCGCGGAGAAAGCAGAATGTTCCCGGCTGCACGGGTGAGGCCCCTCATGGAAGGGTGCGAGGAGTTGAAGCAACCGGCACTCGCAGCAACACTGGGACGCAGCACGATTGAGCAACAGATAGTGGCTTGGAGTGAAGTGGTGCGCAAATAAGAGCACGTAGAGGCCCAGAAAGCAGATGGGTTTTGCCCGCAGGAGTTGGGAACATTTGCGGAAATTGCAGTTGACACCGGGAACGCGGCCTGTTGCTCCGCTACATCCCAACGATTGATGAAAGGCAGAGAGACGACTCTCCCTTCAGCGTGGTGATTCATAGAAAACTACGGGCAATGCTTTATCAGGTACTTTGATGGCTTCGCCCTGACTGGTCATGGCAGCGGCAGCAAGACTTTTCAGAAGTTATGTCGCGTCGCGACCTGGCCGGGAACGAGACAGGAGTTTTACTTAGATATGTACGTAGTTGTTCAGTCTGTCAAATAGCAAAACCCGTAGGTGGGAATCCTCCGGACTTGATGGAGTCGGCGAAGACTCACTACCTGTTGGAGATCGTCGCTTGAGACCTCATTATCCCCCTGCCGAGGAGTTCGCTGGGAATCCAGTACCTCTTGGCTATTACCAATCACTTTTCAAAGTGGGCAGAGTTGTACCCACTGTGGAAGGTGGTTTCAGAGCGGATCTGGGAAAAGTTGCTAAATACTTTCGCTACACCTCAGCACAGACAAGTGTTTTATTAGTGATAACGCTAAGTTATTTTACTAGTAATGTGTGCTTGGACTCTCTGCTGGGCGCTGAACATAAAAGCACAAAAGAACGACACTGTACCATGCTCCATGCCACTATCTTCAGAGAGTGAATCTGAATGTTAAGTTCAAAGTGATCGCACTAAGGGAAAGACACCGAGACTGGGATAAGCGAATCGCCGAGATGGGTTTTGCCGTTCTGAATACGGTGAACAGATCATTTGGTTTCATGCCAGCGTTTCTGGAGCCTGGGTAAAGAGATATCGACTCCACTGGAGAACGGGTTATGGAGCAACCAGCGAACACCAGGACGCCATCTCTCTAGGTAATCGGAAGAGCTAACGAACCGCTTGTCTTGGGCGTTGCGCGACACTAGAGAGATCCTCGATGCTGCAAGAATGGCACAGCAAGCGGCGCAGTATTAAGAGAGCCATAGGCACTTGGAATTCAAAGTCTGTGACTTGGTCTTCAGAATAACTCGACCTCTAAGTAACGCAGCTAGCGGTTTCGCTGCATCGCTTGCTCAGAGATGGGAAGGGCCCTGAGACGGTAAAGACGCGAATGTCGCGGCTTGCGTATGGACATGCACGGCTAGATACAACCGAGTAGTCTGGTCCGGTTCATGTGGCTCACTTGAAATGATACTACCGTCGCGATGGGGAAGATACTTATTGAAGGCTACCGCCGCTGCCACATTTGTGGAATATAGTAAATAATTTTCCGGTGTTCTAACTGTGTTCCTTCTGCACAGGATGCTTCGCTGGAGAAGCTGTCTCAGATGGCACTACCCAGGAGGCCCAGTGACCAGGAATACGGGTTGGGCCGTTTTCCCAAACAACCAGGGTGGCGGACGCACGATCGAGTAGCCAGGCCCCGAAGATGGAAGACACAGGTTCGGTCAATCAGACCGTCATGGTGGCCGACCATGGAGGCGACAGCACCAGGAGATGGCTGAACGGCGGTCGTGGGCAACGCCGTCCGGGCTCCGCGGGCAGCGCAGGCCCGGCAGCGCAAACGCCTTCGTGGCATGGAACAAGCCAGTCTGCGACAACATCGCGGCACGAGACAAGCACGTCGGCAGCAACAGCGAGGCACGGGGCAAGCTCATCTGTAGTAACATCGAGGCATGGGGCAAGCAGCGCGTCCGCAGCAATACCGCGGCATAGGGTAGTCCGGTCCATGACAGCACCTCCACAGAACGGGGCAGGTCCGTCTGCAATGGGGGAACCGGCCTGGAGTAGCCCCCTGCCACACTCTGGCCACGTTGACGACGTGTGGGGAAGGAGAGGCCATTCACTTTGTCTTTCGCCAGCGTCGGAAAAAGCAACCAAGGCCAACGCCCGGACAGCCCGACCACGAAGTTCCAGACCCGATTTTCGGTCGCACGCGGCAGTTAGTACCAGGCATTTTGAGACTGCCAGACACCTGTTTGCTTTGCGGGGTGTGCGTATTACTTCTGGATGTACACAAGACTGGCGAACTTGACATGGACCTGCTGGGCACGTTTTCGCCGCATACCAACGTCTTAGCGGCGATGCAACTCCTGCGAAGAGATCGTATCGATGTCTTTGCGCCTGCTGCCCTGGGTCCCGCAGTGGCAGCCGCTATGGATGTCCCCGCTGTCGCAGCCACCATCCCTGCACCGGCCGCCGCAGCCTCCGCTGCCGCTGCCACTCTCGTCCCGTCGCCCCTGTCTGACCAATCTACTAGCGGCGAGGACGACATTATATTGGACGTCGAGGAGCTCCTCTCCAAAGCCCGTGAAGACAAAAAAAATAATAAACATCGTAGTCCGGGCCCTGGGGGTGGGAAGGGTGTGAGGCCATCGTCAGAAGAAGATGGATGGCCAAGAGAGGCGCGAGCGGGGACCAACCGGGGAAATTGCGAGAAAACAAGAAGAACGTGAGGCACTAGGAAAACGCCAGGAACCGAGAGCTGGAGCGGGCCGTCGAGTGACGGCTGATGTATTTCCACGTCCCTCCGCTGCCTGAGGACCGGCCGCCAGAGGCCAGCGAGGACAGCCATGCCGTCTTCCTGGCACGAGAACAAAGAGAGTCACCCGACAACCGGAGAAAAGATTAAAGCAAGTTATGTTTATGCCTCGTTCACACTCGCAAACCGGCGGCCGGATCCGTGAGAATTCTGACGGCCGTTGGCGAGAGCAGGCAGAATTTCCGGCGGAGAGCAAGATCGCTCTGGGACCGATTTTGAACGGCGGAAAAAGTTTTCTCTCGCCGCAAGGGACCGATTTTGAACGCCGGAAAAAAGTTTGCTATCGCCGCAAGCAAATCAGATCGCTCGGTTGAAGTGGCGCTTGCTAACATCAGATCCCCGCCGACGAGCTGGCGACGATAGCAACGAGACGCGCACGGGCAAGGAGGAGGTTTGGGAGCTCTCGTTAGCTCTCGTCTGTTCGGGAAACAGCGAGACGCTCGCGCCGCGCGCTCTGCAGGCGGCGGCAAATGTGAACGGCCCGATCTTTTTTCGGCGAGCGAATCCAGTTGGCGGCGAGTGCGTATTTCGCAAGTATGAACGACCCATTACATCCAAACTTTCCGTTGTGTGATTTCTTGAGCAGCGAACGCAGCGCAGTTTAATTGGGTGGAATTAACCTCTTGAGCTACCCACAAGTGTTATTAATGCATATTTCACTACAATAAAGCTCGGATGAATATGATGTTAGCTCAGGTGTTCCACAGCGTTCGGTTCCGGGTCCCTGCTCTTTTTGTTAATTGCCTTATCGAAGATTCACCTGTAAAGGCCAGATAATTTGCATACGACTTTGTAATTTATGGTGAAGTAAAATGAGTTAATAATAATACAATGCTAAACAAATATTTGTCCGATAGCAATGAACGGTGGGTTAAGTGGTAAATCTCGTTGAACCTAGACAAGGCAGTATATATGATGATCACTCATAAACGACAGCCTTTAGAATATGTGTCTGTGCTGCAAGTAAAAAACAGTAAGGCCCGAGTTTTAGAGTTTAGGTATCTTGGTCTTAACGTGACTTCAAACTTAATTTGGACACCGCACGTTAACAATACAGTCGTAAAACCTAATAAAAGACAAGGATACATCAGGCGCTCTCTGAAACTCGCTTCTTCAGAAACAAAACTCACAGCATACAGCATGCTAATAAAGCCTCCATTGTTATACGCAAGTGAAGTGCGGGACCCGCATGTTAAATATTACATTTTGAATCTGCAGCAACAAGAACGGCGTGCGTTACGTTTAGTTTTATCTTGCTATAGACAGCTGAACTGTGTCACCTCTTTATAACAGAGCGAATCTACTCCTCCTCCAAGTGCGGAGCAAGCACAAGCAGGTCGATCACCCGTAGAACATGGTAAATAACCTGGTTATTTTAGAAAGGCAACGGAATATTAATGAGAGCATGTCTGGTATAACCTGCAACGAGCATACTTGGTATGTAGAAGAGCGAAAGTTTTCCAGGGACTTCCTGAGGTACTCGACCTGTACCAAACATGTCGAGAATAGAACGAGCTCCCAGCACACGTAGTGACCGCTGGAACTTGATAAGAGCTTAGTTCCCTTGTTTCCGACATTTTGCAAGCAGTACCTAGAGTTGTCATTTTATCTTTGTGTTGTGCACGTGTTCTTTAACTGTGCATTTTGAGCACGTGTTTCTGTGTTGTGCAATTCC
Organism: Ixodes ricinus; assembly: GCA_037355805.1. Taxonomy (NCBI): domain Eukaryota; kingdom Metazoa; phylum Arthropoda; class Arachnida; order Ixodida; family Ixodidae; genus Ixodes; species Ixodes ricinus. The sequence goes on from JAZHYW010036171.1 coordinate 72,611, forward strand.
ACTCCTATCTCGGTCATCTTTAGGACCGATATTATTTTCAATAAAATAATAAACTCGGTGGAGTCATTTGCAAACTCTTAAAGAATGCTGCGACGTCATTGCTCTTAACGTCGACGCTGTGTTTGTTTTCTTACGATGTCTTGTTCTCCGAGCAGCCCCGGGACCCAGTCAATTTCTACATTTGAACAGATAATTTAGATATGTTTCTTGCAAATACTGTGTTCAAAGAGTGTAAGAGACAAATCGGAGACTGAGCAAGCCAAAGACCACAGTTCTGAAAGCAACCTCACAACTCCCGGCGAACGTTAAGAGCCTGTAGGCAAAACCATTCCCTTTGTTCCTGCGAAGTGTTTTCCTGCAATGAAAACGGTTGTTGTGAACCGTGTACTTGTTTAGCGGTGCTTTAACCTTTCTACGCTTCTGTGTGATGTTATTTCCATCTTTAGAAATAGGGACCATTCTTTGAAACTGGTGGTTCTCTTATTGAAACTCGTCGAGATTTTTATGGCTTGTAATAAATTATGAGTACAATATCGTCGCAATTTTTCTTGAAGCTAGCCGATCATTGAAGAAATGATTCTAGGAGAAGAGTGTGATGGGCGTGCTACTTCGTCGAACTCGCAGTTGACACATCCCATGATGAAGATAAGAAGGGCAAAAAAGCAACTCAAACAAAGAACCCGAAAACTGAATGGAATTCTTTTCTAACAAACAGCTTTTGTATGGCACAAGAAAAGCTCTATGTGTGAACTTCCTCTGTGCTGCTCAACCGCCGAAGACAAAGTTGTTTGACATTGTTTTATATCCCCTACTTTTCTACCTAAAGAGCAATGACCGTTGATGATTGCCTAGCTTGCTCTAAGCAGTTACCCGGCGACGGACGGTGTATGACATGTTAGCGTAGCAGGTTGGGCGAGTCGGTTTGTCATGTATACACAAGCAAGCAAGCAAAACTTTATTTTCTGTAGGGGCCTACGTCCTGGTCCGGACGGCCCGTCCGGCCCACGTCTCGCGGATGGATTCCGCAAGGGGACCGGAGTGATTAATTAGTGCTTCTAGTGCAGTGGGTATGTCGGTGCCCGTGGGTGGAGCCAGCCATTCCTCCCAAGAAATGATGTGTGAGAGGGTTGGGGGAAGGGTGGGTGGGTTACAAGACCAGTAGGTGTGAGGGATGGAAGGGTATTCTCCGCATTTTGGGCAGGTGGGGGAGTCGGGTCGTTTGTAGATGTGGTGGAAGATGTGGTGTGATGGAAGAGAGTTGGTTTGAGCTTGCCTGACGAGGGAGGATTGTTGCCTAGACATGGTCTTTGGGGGTTGAGGGTAAATGGTCCGCTCTTCACGTTGTTCTTTTAACCTCGACTTCCGCAGGGCTCGGTGAGCGTTCCTTGCTGCGCCTACTGAGTAGATAGCCGGCCATGACGTGACGGGACCCGGGGAGTTTTCGCGGGTGAGACGATGGGCTGTCTCATTTCCCTCCACGCCTTGGTGGCCAGGCGTCCATACGAGGCGGAATTTTTTGTCTGGGTAGCGGACGTGTATTTCACGGACTAGGTTAGCCGTCATAAAGTGTAAGGTGTTGTCGGTGAAGTTTCGTAGGGCGCGCTGTGAGTCCGTGAAGATTATCGTGGGATTAATGTTAGGTTGTTGGGCTGCATGTTCCATGGCTTTGGCGATGGCGTATTCTTCCAAATCGTCGATTGTCGGGGGTTCTGTGAAGGTTTCGGAGTACTGTATTTTAGTGCGTGTGTTGACGAAAGCTATTTTTCCATGCGTGACCTGGTGACTGGCATCAGCAAAATACGTCTCGTGATCCGTCTCGTGTAGGTAGCGTATTCGCTTTTCGTGAGCTTTGGCGCGTAGTCTTCGTCTCTCGGGGTTGTTGTCGGGGTTCATGTTTTTCGGTAGGGGTTCCACTGTAACATTTGGGTTGGCGCTTTTCCATGGAGGGGGAGGTATGGGGATTGGGGGAAGTGAGTCCGTGCTGATATCTAGTGTCTGCAAAATTGTTCGCCCTTGGTTTGAGGTAGAGAGTCGTAATATCTGCCCGTCTTTGTGCATTTGTATGCGTTCTGTAATGGTGTTGAAAGTTCCCGTGTTGAGAAGGCGTTCGCTGGACGCGTGGCGCGGCACTCCCAAGGCGAGTCGGTACAGTTTACGGAGACTGGCTTCGAGCTTTTTAATTTGGGTACATGTTGTTGTGAGGTACGGTAGTGTGTATAGGAGACGAGATATGACGAAGGCGTCGATGATATGGAGTAGATTATGCTCTTTGAGTCCGGTTCTGTGATTCGTGGTCCGTTGTATCAGGTGTGCGATCTGATTGATTTGGGCGTGAAGGCGGTTGAGTGATACTTCCGGTTTACCGTTGAATTGGAATACTACTCCTAGAATTTTGGTTTGATCAACTTGTTGAATTTCCTTGTCCTGCAGCTTGATTTTGATGAGTTTTCGGTCGGGGTCGGGTCCTCTCTTGGAGGATGTGACCAGTAGTTGAGTTTTGGAGGGAGATAAGGTGAGTCCTATTGTGGAGGTATAGACTTCGACCGCATCACAGCCCCGCTGAAGAGTTTCTTCGATTTGTCCGGGGTTTCCTTGTGCTGTCCATAACGTAATATCGTCCGCGTAAATTGAGTGATGGAGATCGGGAATTTCGTTTAGGTATCTTGGTAGATCTGCCAATGCGAGGTTGAAAAGTGTGGGCGATATAATTGATCCCTGCGGTGTTCCCCTGTTGAGATAGAAGGTGGGAGTTGTTTCGTGGGGCATGTTTATGGAGGCCGTCCGGTTTGTGAGGAAATCCTGCACATAGTTGTACATGCGTTGTCCACAACCACTGTTGGCGAGCTTGGACAAGATGGTTTCGTGTTTCAGGTTATCGTATGCTTTGTGAATGTCGAGCGCTACCATGCCTTTGAGTGAAACTGTGTTGGGATTGTATACGTCGTGTTGTATGCGTATAAGTGTATCTTGCGTGCAAATGTGCTTTCTGAAACCAGTTTGTGTTGGGGCCAGGTCGTTTCTTGATTCGAGGTGCCAATCCAAGCGAGTTAAGACCATTTTTTCCATAAGCTTCCCAAGGCAGGAAGTTAGGGAGATGGGTCTCAGATTCTCAATTGTTGGGGTTTTGCCGGCTTTGGGGATGAAACAAATGTCGGCATGTTTCCATTGGCTTGGTAGTTTTCCGGTCGACCACACGTGATTGTATAAATCGAGGAGTTTGGTGAGGTTTTCGTCATTCAGATTTTTGAGGACTTTGTATGTCATCAGGTCTTTTCCTGGGGTCGTGCTGCGTTTTATGGATGCCAGCGCCCTGCGGAGTTCCATCGGAGTGAACGGGCTATCCATTTCTTGTGGTGGGAGGGTAGGATTACTGGGTTCTGGTTGGGGGTTGTTGTGCTTTCCGGAAAGTAAGTCTCCCTGAGTTTTTGTTCTAGGTCTTTCGCTGATAAATCCTGGTTGATTTTGATCTTACTTAAAGGGTCTCGGTGGATTGTCGGTTGAATCATGCTTCGGAGTAGGGACCAAACTCTTTTGGTTGACATGTGGGGATTTAATGAGTCGCATAGTTGCCACCAGTTTTGGTACGCCAATTTTATGGCATACTCTTGCGCCTGTTCGGTCAGGAGGCGTATTCGTTTCTTCAAATTCCGATTTGTTTTCCTTTTTTTCCATCTTTTGATAAGTGCCCGTCTCGTTTCCCATAAGGTTAGGATGTGGTGGTCAACGTAGGGGATATCTGGAGTTGTATTGATGTAGGTAGTGTGTTTTTCGGTCTGTGCGAGGATTTCTTGTGCCCATTCGTCCGGGTTGTCAAGGCTCAGTGTTGGGGATGCTTCCTGGCGGCTTTTGTGCCAGTCCGTGATAGCTGTTGGTCGGGGTTTGTGATTTTCCGTTGTGGTAAGGGGTATTGAGATGGCTATGATATTGTGATCGCTACCTAGGTTTTCCTCCATATTGTCCCACGTCGGGTTAGCCGTACCTCTGTAGAAAGCTAAGTCTGGGTTCGTGTCCCGCTGCACGGAGTTGCCAGTACGGGTGGGTCGAGTTATGTCGTTAAGTAGTGAATATTTAGCCTGATGTTGTGCCTCTTCGAGCTTCCTACCTGCGGTGGTGGTATTGTGATACCCCCAGGCTACGTGTTGGCAATTGAAATCCCCCAATACTAAATATTCCGTATTTTTGTGGGATTGTTGGGGGAATAATACACACAAACTACAGCGCACAGCTGAAAAAGTACACTCAAATCTTGCACTCACACCATACAAAAAAAAGAAAGGAAGACTAAAACGAATTGCGCCGACTCACAACTCACATTTATATACTTTGTATTCTTCTACATCTCCAACTACTGAATTTCCCCATTCACGCACACTTCTCTCCTAGACGCCGAGAAAAACTGTTCTTTCTCTGTCAGGTTCAAAGATGTAGTAATGATACAGTTTTCATATTTCCTGACGATGTGTTCAGCTTCAATAATTTTCCTACATAGCTGATTACTATGGCTACCTAAAATTGCACAACATCGCATGTCAACCTCGAACCCACAATCACGACAGTTTATGCCTAGATTCTCGGAGCCTTAATAATAGGCTTCGAGAACAAAACAAACAAACAAACATAGCAGCAGAGCTAACTAAGTCGACCTAGGCATACTCTGCTTTGATTTTGGGTCCGAGGTTGACCTGCCATGGTTGTGTGATTCTAGGTTGGCAGAGTAATAACTAACTCAGGAAATTATTGAAGCTGAACACATCGTCAGAAGTTATGAAAACTGTATTAGTACACCATCTTTGAGCCTGACAGGAAAATAAACATGTTTCTTGGTGTAAGTGCGCGTGATTCGAATAATTTGTGAGTCAGCATAGCCCGTCTGATGTTTTCTTCCTTTTTCGTGTTTAAGGAATGAGTGTACGGTGTGAGTGCACTTTTGCAGTTGTGCGCTGTGGTGTGTGTTAACATGGGGTGTCTGATATGTCCTTGATGTTCTCATCGGGTACCACGTAGGCAACATCTTTCGGGGTTTGGCAGAAAACTCGATTTTGAGGGATGGAGCTAGAAAACGTGAGAAATGGTGATGCCGGAGAAGCTGTAGCGAGAAGGAGGAGGAGAGCTTCGTTCTCAGTCCCAGAGCTAAGACTCTTTCAAGCCAGGTCTAGTGCTATTGAAGTTGAATCAATTGTTCTCACTGAAAGCTAAGGCTGAACCTCTTCTACAACTAGTTGTTAAGAGGAAGGACATATTAACTTTAATAACAAGGTTTCAAGAACTGAGATTGAATTTGAGCAAGCTAAAATAATCTGTCAATTTTAACAGCCGCATATTGACCATTTCCTAGCCGACTCTAACGTTTTCGAGGAGAAAAGCTGTGACCTGAAGTCAGATGTATCCAAATTTAGAAACGTGGCATCGAGAACACTGCTCGCTTTGAGCAGTTTCATGTCGAACAAAACGAGTCAGAGAAGTATAATCGCTTGTGGAGTCTAAAAATTCACAGTATGTTGGTGTAAATAAAAAACAAAACACAAAACTAAAAAACAAAAAAATAACTTTGAGCCCTTCTGCTCTGGTGAAGAAGGAAGACCAGCGAAGCTGTACTATGTTGGAAATGAAGTAATGGCCGGCCGCACGTCGGCAAGCCGGAGTGGAAAGGCTGGAAAGGTTGCCGCCGTCGCTCATAGATGGCGGTAGCTGTGCAGAGTGTTGTGTCATCATTTGTTCGCTGGCGGACACGATCTTGGTGAAAACATGCACTTAATAGCTCCGCTCTATTAGATTGCTGGCGCTCTTGAACTAAGCTGGCAGTCAGCTCATTTCTGCCTTGAGACATCCTTTTCATTCGCAAAACTGTATAGAAAAAAATAAACCCCCTCCTGTCGTGTTAAGGTTTATCTAGGCATTTATCCACGAGACATGGAATAATGCGTATGGAAGATTTTTCTCACTCACACAAATGGAAACCATGCCGGAGCTGCACATTAATGAAAACCTAACGCAATATAACTCCAATCTCTTCTGGAAGGCTTGAACCAGAAATAAGAAAAATAATATTCAAGTACGTATGGGCACATAAACGACAAACATCTTGACCAGACGGCATGATCAAACGCCTTCCTTTAAAATAGCGTGTGAACTTGACCTTAAATGTATGGCCTAAGCTATGATTATGCAGGCTTTTTTATAAGCCCTATTTTATTTTGCATTACTTATCGTACAGTAGTATTGATGGTGTATTCGCAGCTGTTCACGTGAACATGCCTAGTATAAAAAATACCGCGATCAGTTTTTAATTATAGTTCGAAGACAGCGGTAATTGAGTCAACGCTTAGGCTTTAACAGAAACGAATATTCCTGACGTAGATTTGGGTTTGTTTAAAAATAGGGGCTTTAAGAAGATTTTCCTTAGCTTCCACTCCGGTAGGGGTGATGGTACTGGTGTTCTCTTAAGGGACACTTTAATGGTTGCAAATGCTTCGGTATTGTTTAAACATGCGGAGTCACTGTCTTTTGTACTCAGCAAATCGGTGCTTGTGGTATCATCACTGGTCTGTTTATATGCCTTCTACCGAAACTTTTACTGCTTTTCTAGATTAACTGGGTTAAAAACTTGAATACAAAATCTTCTATGAAATGTACTTGAATTGTTCAACCTTAATACTGATACCTAAATAGATAATTCTCAATTGTTTTGTCACTACTTGAACATGCTTGCAAGCTATGGCATTGAGAACACAACACTCCCACCAACGAGATAATTTTTCAACGATAAATTAATCACATCTTGTATCGATCACATTATTGTAAAATATTCAAATATTTCGATTAAGTTATTTTCTTGTAATCAACCGTAAACTAGCAGATCGACTATATCGCATTCACTCAGTTTCATTCATTAAATCTGCTGCAGCCACTAAAGAGAGAGTTGTTGTTAGTGTATATATATTTTTCGGGCTATGCTTAACCCCTTTCTGGGTGAAATAGAGCAGTCAGCAATTCTATGCTAATCTTGTATGAATTATGAATTCATTTCAGCCTAATCACGTTTTACTCTAGTGCAAAAAATACCGAAGAAACGTTTGAAGCAGCGTCGATGCGCCGAGGCGTACTGGCGAAAACCGAACGAATCATTTTGTGCGCGACGTGAATTCCCTCGTCTGTCGTCCGCGGTCAACACAAAAAATTGGTTAATATTTTTCCATTGTTTCTGTCGCATTTCTCTTCCTGTTTTTTTTAGCGTTCCCGTAGTCGATCTGCGGTTTTGAATTGGCTTTTTGCTTATGCGTGTATTTGTCGCAGCTTCCGTTTCTGGATTTTCTGGTTCACATAACGCGGCTGCTCTTAGTTTATCGAGTATCTGTTTGCGTATTTCGTTAGCGTGTTTCCATTTTCATGTGAAACGTTTATAGGCAAGGTTTTCAGCCGAAGTAAATCCTCAAGAAGCGTAACCGACGAATTTCGCTGCTACATTTTGCGGGGATAATTAACTTGCATTGCTTCATGTCACGCGACCCATAAAATATTGTGTTTCCCCTAACATTCAGCTGAAATTTGACGTGAAGTGAAATGCTCACAAAAACTCAACACATTTTTCGTTTCTCGCTTAATGTGGCAATGAAAATGGTGTCACGTGACTTTTGTGTGCGTGAACTTTGCAAAAGGTTATTTTCTTGCTAATTTTGCGAGGCAACTGAATTTTCACGTGATATGCATACCGCGCGCCCAATACAAGACTTTGGTTTCCCCGCTGGATTTATCGAGAAAATTAACATCACCTGGCCTAATTATAAATTCAGTTCACCCGCTACCCGTAATTCCCCATACCTTGTCGACACAGGCTGACCTGACGGGGAAAGTCATAGAGTCAATTGCGTAAAAAGAAGTGCGTGGATCAATGGGCTGAAGAGAGTGGAGACACCTGGAGACAAGGCTCGAAAAGAAGAGACGGGAGGTTACTAGGGCTCAAATAATAACGCTTTCGCGTAGCGACACCAAATGCAGGGCTATTTGCGAAACATTTTAGCAGTGCTTCGTTTCAGGTTTCGTTTTGTAATACCGCTTGAGTGTTGATGTTTCGAGCTCCTTTCCGCACGTTTACGTGCGTTTAGGCGTCTGTTTTTTTCTGTCGTACCTTGTTAGTTGATTTTCTTTCTTGACCCATACCGCCGAAACCCGCTCTCACGATGGGGGCGGGAAGGGCAAGAACAAGGAGAACCACAGACATGGTAAGCCGGAGTTGAACGTCGGTTCGTCATCGGCTGAGGTCCCAGCCCTCATGAACCGCATGTCCGCCACCCTCAAACCTGTGACGAAAGGTCTGGTACCCTGCACGCGGAAGACACCTGGCGGCCGACGGCAGCGTGAGCCCGAGTTGCACCCTCAGCGTATGGTTTCTGTCTACACGGGTATCCTCGCTACCCCGTTTCTTCTTGTACCTTCGCAAGCGAGCGACAACACCGCGGAAGACCCGACGGCGCGGCGTAAGACGTAAAGAAACCATCCTGGCCAGTGTGTTTTAAAACGCCGCAGCTAGCTGCTGAATCCTTCGAGATCGTCTCATGCGTGGGTACGTCTCGCACGAAAGGATAAGCAACGAGTACCTCCGACTGCGACCTGCTAAATTTGTTGCCTACCCAGTCACGACGTGAATAAAAAAATATTATGTCCAGTGTATATAAACGAAGTGCAGTCATGAGATAAATTATCTGGTTTTAAACCAGGCTTTCGATCTTGATCCTCACGCTACACTTATAACTGAAACCCCGCCGAGGTCAGAAATACAAGATAGTGAACCTATTACACCACGGCATAAAATCTACAAAAACAATAGGAAATCTCGAAAGAGGAGTGTAATGATTGTTTTAAAGGCAGGTGCATATTGATCGGTACTCTGGGCCATGCATTCTCATCCACAAATGTTTGTAGTGCCAAATTGACTTTTACGAAAAACATGTAGTCCTTGGCGTTTTTTTCAGGTTTTGGTGTGAAGCAATACGTAT
>JAZHYW010036172.1:0-15781 GCA_037355805.1 Ixodes ricinus
GTGTTTTCTGATAAGCTCACTGCATAATAAGGATATATCACAAATCAATTATTAATCAGACTAGGCCTGATTGGCTGATATTCAAACCAGATTATATGACCGCCCTACCCAACAGACCCTAAAATAAATGACCGGAATGCTTTTTGATAATTTCACATTTTTAGAAGTTGTTAATGAACAAGGTATGCAAAGTTAGCATTTGAATGAGTGACTGCGAAAGTGGTACGATTGCTATATAAATGCACGTCACTTTATATTTTTGGTAAGTTAATTTCTTTTCCTCATCTCCTTCGTCTCAATTTGAGTGACATTAACGTTATTCAGATCTCGAAAACAAATCTGAGACAAATGTCGATACGAACGAGGGACAGAGCACTATAATTTTTCTAAAGCGAAATGGCAAATACGTATCTGGTCCGAATGTAACGATTTTCTACTCCCTCCAAGACTATACATAACGTAAATTTTCAGGTCTTTAACCTTTTAGCCATCATTGCTATCGTTAACCAGATACCCCTAGACTAACTATATAGGCTATACTTGCAGAGCGAAAAGTATGGCGGCAGTGGTAACGTGCGCCGAGTTGGATTCAAATCCGTTCAGGAAAGCAACCTTGCAGGCACCGAGTTTCGAGCGGAGCATGTTTCGCGCCTTGCATTTGCAGAGCTACATTTACATTAAAATTCAACAAAACAGAAGGTTACTTAACTACTGATTATTGTTGTATCCACTGGGTGCAGTGTAATCGAGTTTTCCCGTAACACGAGCGTTGTTTTGAAGATATTATTCTGCAAAATCTGTGAAGTCGACGACGCGGAGGACGAATAGTCCTGCCTGCAGCGCCTGCGGAGCGATACGCGATACTGTCAACACGCGACCGGCACATTCGGGGCAGCTTGGACCAGACAGACACTCGCAGTTACGGCTTAGTTGGAAACCGAAAGCGAATGGACGACGTTTTCGTCTGTCGCCACGTTCTACCGAAGGCAAAAATGAAAATAGGAGACGAATGACGAGACGACGGCGTACGCGCGGCGCGTCGCGGCACTATTTCTCTGCTCCGCACGCCGCCTCACGGCCGCACCGGCGGCCGCGCCGCCAGCCGCATCTCCGGGGCTCCTGCAGAAATTACCGTCGCTTCCCGCAGTGCAACCCTGGATTCAACATGGCGGCCCTGGGAACACCACTGCAATACTCCGCTCCGCAACTGGAGCATGCAGTGTTTCTCTAGCCACCCCTGGTGTCTCTTACCCAAGCAACAAACACCCTTGGAGTAAAGGAAACAAAAACGCCCAGTTTGTTTAACGAGTATACTTCAAGTTCGGTGTTGTTTTTATCCTCCGCGTCATCGCGTTGTGACGAGGCTACCCGCCGCGCGCGCAGCGGCTTCGTTCGACTTTCTTCGGCCGAAGCGTGCCACTTTTGGGGCGGCCATTTGAAAGTTCACACCGAGTTCATTGTGCGGGCGGACATGAAGGAGCTCCTCCTTCCTTCCGGCTCTGCCGGCGACCTCACGCGCCCGTGCGAGGTTTTGAATGTGCCCCGGGGCGACAGTACACACCTCCCGCAGCCGCCGCTGCATCGGGGACGAGACGCCCCTTTCCGTTTTGATGAATTTGAAAAGAAGTGACAGGCGTCAGCCCGCAGCTGAATTTGTTTGTTTACTCGTGCCTCGGGGGCGATGGCTGTTTAGCAATAGATAATAGGATGCCAGGTTGATGACTCGGAAATGACGCACAGCGTGTAATGGGGGTCTGCTGACTTGCCTCCCGGAGAAAAGTCGACTGTTATGAAAACTCGTGGTTCCTTGTCTTTTAAAAAATTCAAGAGTCGGCTTTTCTTTTTTTTCTTTTTCTTTTTAATGGTACAAGGTCGGGGGATAATGCAACACAAGTTTCAAAGCCATATAGTATTACTTTATTCGGAGTTTATTTTGGAATATGATTATACTTCTTTGAAGACACGTGTCGAAGCCAATTTTTCTTCCTGTTGAATATTTTATTTTCTTTCTGCTATATATAAAACGAACCTTTGAGGAACGACGACGAGAATTAGCGAAACGCGAGACGAAATGGTTCATTCCGAAAAGCAATGCATTACCATTACAAAGCGATTATGCTTTTTTTTTTAATTTATTTTGCGTACTTTAGTGCTTTCGTATGACAAACGCCCGTGTCCCCAAACAAAAGATGTGGCAACTATGCGATTGTACGCCTTGCGTGTGTATACGTGTGTTCACAGCTTGTGCCACTTACCCCCGTCGCTCGGCCCACAAGCGATGGTATAGGGAGAGTGGGTGGGGGGTTCGTGGCGTGGATCCGACGGAGCCTTTACTTCCCGGACCTGTCAAAGAGGCTTCTGAAGCACCACTTTATCCGAACCCGCGGTACTTAACACGTATTCCTGTGGGATTGCGTGTCCGGTGTGTGTGTGCATGTGGCGATGTCGTGATTGCCGCTTACATCACTCACCAATACTGCGTCTTTCGTCGACGAGAACATTGAACAACAGTGAAAGCGCTTTCCGTCGCGACGAATAAGATAAAAACAACAAAAAAAAAAACTCGCACGTTCTGCAGAATGGCGCATCTTTCTAAACCATGATCGCTGAGTCGAAAAATAGGTGCCAACGCAATCTTTCAGCGCAACATATAGAGTTGGGAAGACAAATAGAATAGAGTTGTCTTATGTTTTGTCGTTTCGTAGTTATGCGAATTGTCAGAGCGTTAACAATCGTCTTTTCAAATTTAAAGTTTTTTTTTCTAGACAATTATTTAATGGATGTTACTTATTACGCTGTTGGTGGACCTCTAAACAAAACGTTTTTTCTAGCGATGATGGTGTCACTGAGAGCGCATCGTCATAAAAGTAAGGAGTATATTGCCATGGATGTCTGGTGGTTGCTACAATCAAATGTGCAAAGCGAAATAAACGTATATTATGCTTCATTGAACGCGGCGGTAGCCTAAAAACAAATTAATGTATAACATTTCGGTATTCTTGACGGACCTATCCTAACTCAAGTACAATTTATGCATTTAATGAGAGTCACTATTAGGAGAAAAAACAAAAACAGCTGAGTGCACATAAACGAAAAAACAAAAACAACTCCGCTGGACCTGCACAAAGTCAGCATAAGGTATCACATGCAGCGCTGTTAGAATAGGGCTTTCCAAATCAAACCAGACTCTACAAACAAACACGCTTAAACCTCAGGAGCGGAAGGGTATGCATGCTAGTTCCAAGAGCAGGCGTCAATAATCCTAACAAATCGTTACGCAATGCTGGCCGCGATTTGCAGACTTTTCTTTAGAGGTGAGTCTAGTCTTGAGTATATAGTAACGCGTTAGCAAATAGCCCGTTCCGCTAACTTCTTTACTTTTTTGATAACTTTCAACCGTAACACGTTACTTCTTCGAAATGTTCCTTGTAACTGGCAGTTCCGTTACTTCTTCTGACGTGAACGATACAAATAACGACGTTACATTTGTCATTACTTTTAGCATTTTCCTGAGGTCAAGATATCATCGAAGGACTATAATATAGCCATTCATGATGAGTTCCAAAGAAATGTTTTCCGACATTTCCAGTGTCATGTTTGCCCTGCGCCAACTTACGAAGACGCTGTTTCTTACGAGTCACGACGCGGCTATGCCCACGTGTGAATGAGGTGCGGAAAACCTAGTTTTATTTTACGCATTCGCTCGTTCTTTGTGACTGAAATCTTAGGCTTTGATTGCATGGAGCACAATCTTTGCTGCCGCTTTGTTTAAATGGTTTTTGATCAATCGCTTTTTGTATACTTTATTTTCGAAACGGCACATACACAGTGGCCAACCTTATTTTTTTTGGTGAGTGTGTGTTAATGACAAGTATATAGTAAGTAAAACAGTTACTTTTTAGAAGTACATTAACTATCACGATTTAGCTTCTCGTTTCCATAACTGTAAGGATAACTTCAAATTTTTTTTCCTGAAAGCAACAGTAACCGTAACTAATTATTTTTTAAGGGTAACTTACCCATGTCTGCTCGAGGCCCCTGTACGCTTTCTCCGGCGACATCCTAGTTATGTTTCTGACGATAGAAAAAAGAAGAGAAAAAGAAAAAGCAGGCGACCATGAGCGACGCACTTACTTCGCCAAGAGAGGCCACGGGAGCAAACAACCCGAGAGCCCAAACATTGCAAGTGGGCACTGGCGACAACAGCTCCCGGCAATGCCGCCGCCTGCGTTAGCCTAGGCGAGGAGGTGACATCGACATATCTCGGATGGAACGGAACGGAAGAGTCAATGGCGCGTCATCGGCCCTGTTCCTCGTCAGGCTGCACCTCTCAAGGCTCCGGGCGACAACAGAGGGGCGCGCAGGGCCCGCAAGGTTGACCACACAGGCCACGTCTACAAGTAGGGCAGCAGCGTATTATTTTTGGCCCGACTCGCAAATAAGGTCGCATCGGCGAGGTCCTCCCACCAGGTCGCGCTCGTGTCTGTCTGTCTGTCTGTTTGCAGGTCCGCTTTTCTCGCGGGGCGCGTGTGTGTGTGTGCGGGGTACGCTGCGCTTTATGTTCGCGCAACGTTTTTGTTGGTGAGCGCAGATACGCCCCGGCGGCGGGAACATCCGCCCTGCTTTGATGCCTCTCGGTGTACAGCCTCGGAGGGTATGCGCTACAGATCACCATTGTTTGCGTGGGCAGGTTGGCAACGAGCGAAAGCGTCGCGCCGCGAGCGCCGCGCTGGATCTTCGTCGTGAGTCTCTTGCGAGAGGCTTTTCTCGCGTGGGTTTATATTTTTCACTTTTTGGGATGACGTAGTGCGCCGCCTCGCGGATTTCAAACCAACTACAACAAGCCGTTCCTCGCGACACGCGTTTCTACTACGACGTTCTTGGTAAATGTTGCGTTAGGGAATGACGTAGAAAATAGGATCTCGTGAATAAAATATTCTCAGCTGTCTTCGAGACGTGTGTAGTTGGACCCATATGCGTCTGCCGTTCGGTTTTTCTCCGGTTTAAATTATGTCTAACGTAAATCAGCTCAGTTCGTGGAAAAATTACAAAGGCAGCCAACGTTACTCCTTATCTTGATGTTCTAGTCTCGCCGTCACCACCCCCAGCAAGCTTGCATGCATTTACTGAAAACAAAAAGTTACGCGGGGCAAGTTGGGACAGGCTACAAATGCATGAATATCTGTGGGACGCTCCTCTCCTACGTAGCTGTCTGACCTGCTTGAAACCCCACTTGCATTTGTAACAAAAAGCGTTAAATTTGTCGACAAGTTCGTTGTCTGGGGTCGTTCACAAATTATTTACATTGGCAAATGACCCAGGAAAATGGGGACACGAACTCCTTGCCAGTCGAACGTGTTGCGAGCACGAACACGCAGAAGCACGTGTGGCGTGTGCCGAGAGTATTTTGAGAATCTTGGAACTTATCATACGCGACGATCGACACCCACTATTCAGTGTATAAAAAGGAGTCCTGCGTTCGTCCGCAGTACAGTCACAGCGATAGCTGCAACACGTCACGGCCAAGTAGTTGGGCATCGGTGTCGCGTTCACGGACCGCGGGCTCTTGAGGGCGAAGTCTCAATTCGGAGCGCCAGTTCGTCTGATTCTCTTGCTGAGGTTGTGGTGCCGTCAGAAGGACGAACTCGGATTCTATCCACGATCGTTCAGAGCCAGTCAGAGCTCGTGTGGCAGAAAAGCCGGCGTTGGCGTCGGGAAAATCCTGATAGGTCAATGGGGTCATGACGTCAAAGTCACATGACCTCGCGCGGGAATGTAAAACGACCCAAAGAAATAATGCTCCCTGTTACGTTTCGCCACACGTGGAATGAAGGTGACTAAAGCATGACATGCGATGCGAATGAAAAGTCGCCGGATGACTTCCTTGATTTCAAAGATCATCCATTTCCTTACGGAAAAAATTCGAAGAATTTCGGGCGGAGGCGGGATTCGAGCCCACGATCCGCTGGTTGCGAGCCAGACAAGCTTCTGACTAGGTCACGCCGACACGCTTGGCTTTTACTGGTTAGGAACGAGCGGAGGTTTATATTTAGCTATCGCGATCGACTCTTGAAAGCGAAGCTTAAGCGTCCTCCTGTAATATTTTTTTCTCGAGCAGTTGGCAATATTGACGACGGATGGTGTGTTCAGTGTCCTATCCCAAACTTACATCAAAAGTGGCCCCGAAGTGGCAACAAATGACGTCACGAAAGCTGAAGCATCATGCTCTAGGATGTCGCGGTCAAGGCGGTTGGTTGTAAAAATGTTGGCAAAAAACACGAGCGAACGAAAGTGTCGCCGTAGTTGCTGCGTCTGAGCTCCCAACTGCCTAAGCTACCTGGGGTGCTATTCTGGTCGCAAAAAGGTACATTTCGAGTTGCGACGTACCGAGAAGGAAGGGCGGAGCCTCAAACCAGAATGATTCTTGTTTGAGGCTCCGCCCCAACGCTCGGTTTCGCGCGTGCGGTCAGCTAGAATCTGACGATTCCCCTACGTCGCGATGACGTGTCCACGCAGTTGGGGCGCAGAAATGCCCGCATTTCCCTGTTGTTTTTGATATCTTCTTTCTTTCCTCCGGGAGTTGGAACGAGCGAATAACGGAGAAAAGGATACCTTCCGGAAAATGGAAGGAAACAGAGAAAAATATAATCCCTTTATAAAATACGAAAGTTTATTTCAATAAGTATGACATAAAGTAAATTTAGATAAGATATCTCAACTTGTTTTCTCCAAGTCTTTCGCTACGGTCTTTAAAAACAAACATGGCGAAAACCGCAGTAACGACATTGTGGTGTTTGTGCCTCGTTTGCGTCGTTGCTTTCCCTGTTTCTGCACGATATGTTGGCATTACGAGAAGAAAATATTATGTGAAGGCACGCTGCAACACCGATCATCCTTTGTGAAGCCACCGTGAACATAAGCTGCAAATGAAATGTCCTGTTTGCCTGTGAAAGAGACTCCAAACTGACGACGACTCTGTGGTAATATATGACAAGTCATGAGATCGACGCAGAGTGCACCGGTTGTGAACATGCTGTGGATGATGCAGGAAAGTTTCTTCGGGCAGTTTTAATAATGCTTTGCACCCTTTGCTCACTGCAGTGATTACGACGGTAGTCCCCATAAGCCATGCTCTTCTCTTTCGGCGCCGAAGAAATGGACACCACCGCATAATCTGGGGCAGTCTTTTTGACTTACTTTTTTATTTGCAGAAAAGGTCGTGCAAAAAAAAGGAAAAAAGAAAACGGCTTTTACGTTTTTACACGTCCTATACATAGGTACCTCGCTAACCCTTTGGCTTCATTGCGCGTGACGATTCAACGCTCTTTGCCGTGGATTGAGAAAATCGGTTTCTCGATATTCACCTGATGACGTCACAGGAGTGTCATGCAGTCGCCTGCCGCGATCCTGGCAGTGTCCCAGGAGCGGTGGTGCATGTGGCAGGTGCCTGTTCTGACGCAGGACGTTCTTCAGTTTGGCAGTCCAGGCAGCTTAGGCAGTCGGGCTACGCAGGCAAAACAAAACGCTGCGTTGACTATGGACTCACCGAGAAAGACAAGATACAATCAGGTTCGCCGAAAAAGATAGGAAACTAACAATCTTCCGGTAGCTGAGTCTGCACCATGCAAACGTTTTTACGGTGAACAATTGTAAGCACTATAAGCGTGTCATCTTGAAACCTGCGACATTAATGTGCTTCTGTGGAGTCGAAAGGACTCGGCAACTCAATTTGCGCTTGTGCGACAAACCTAGAATCCCTCGCAGAAACACAACATGCACTACGCGCGCGCCATCTTTAAATCTAATATTTGCATCTGGACGCTTAAATAGAGGGTAAATAAATTTTCAAATCGCCGACAAAAACCTAGCGTCCTCGGGGAGACATAACCTAAAAGTAAACGGTAACCCAAACGTCTCGACCCAACTGATCTTCATTTCCCTCTTAAAGATCCAACAGGGTATAGAAGTTCAAAAATTGTTCCCTGCTGCCGGTCAATCGTTTAGGATAGAGTAACCAACAAAGCGCTTACAAACTATCTCTTGGTTCAATGACTATCATCATGTATTACGACTACCCAGCGGCACGTCGATGTAAGCGCGAAACGGAGATGAACCATGGCATGGGTACGACTATCGGAGCGTCATCAAGCGGAAGGCGACGGATAGTGGACGCGAACATTTTCGTAGGTCATAAGAAGATCACGCCTATAAGGCGCCGTGAATCACAGTGATCGCGAACAATCGTCCCTCAAATCATTACACTGCTGACCACCACTTGCGTAGGCCAGGTAGTCACGGGTCAAAATAACCGAAAGGGCGGGCGCGCAGCGCCCCGCCTAACGATAGACGAATGGACACCGATGCGGCAGGCGTACGATGCATTGCTCCCCGTATAAAGCGAACACACGTCATTTGTGAATCACCTTGCTGCGTGGTCGTCGCCACGGCGGGAAGAGACGGATAGCGCGTGGAAAGGTTTGTTCAAAGTTTTAAGAAACGCCCATTACGCGTGCGGGCGCGTGTGACGCGGTACAGACGCGTGCTTGTATTGCGGCGCGGCCGTGAGCCCAATTTTGAATAATGGACAAGAACGTCTTGTAGCTGCGCAGCAGAGGTAGGACTGAGGTTCGCTTTCAAAGCCACAATCAACTCCAGAGATAGTTCAAGGTGATCGAAAACGTGATGCGCTCATGTGGCTTGATTCACATGCAAAAGAGATGTCGGGGTTTTCCTGAACGCTTCTACACGGATTGCAAGCGCTGTAATGGTTGCAATAATATCTAAAGTAAAAAGACGCTTGGTTTGGATCAGCCTATCATCGAGCGAAATGCCTTCTGGGGTCACTTCGTCGCATTTATTTTACTCACAGTGAACGTTTTTATGCACATACGCATAGTGACAAGTATAAGGTAATTGTTTAAATCCCACATTTATTAACCCCCCGTCCCAAAAATTTTTTTTTTGTTTTGCTTAGTTTTAATTGTTTGTGATGGAATTCTTACGTGACCGAGTTACCTAATTTATTTTGCCGACGAACATAACAAACATCGATTTCATTGAGTCAGAATAACATTTAGAGGCATGAGTCTCAAATAACCCATGCGATTAACCAATCAACCACATTGGATTCCATTGCATGTAGCGCAAAGAGAGTTTCAATATCGCATTCCTTCCATTACTCCTTCAGCCTGTGGCATAATGATGTGTGTTTCTTTTGGTGAGCATGCCTAGTTTAAAGAGCAAAGAAGGAAACACACATAGAAACCTGCTATAACGTCTCTTAGGAGTTTCCACGATGTCCTTCACAAAGACCGAATTTCCCCATGTCTTATCCATAGCTAAAAAAGTCCCCGATTTTTTTTTTTTTAACACAGGTTTTATGAAATTTTGAAATTCCGTTATAGGAAGGAGAAAACACACAAAAACACAAGCCCATGTTCAGTGTATGATAATAAGAAATCGTTAAAAAATATAGATTTATTTGTAAAAAAACAAAACAAATTAGGCTTGGAACGTTAATTTAAAACGTAATCTTATACATCTTGTATGTCTACCCCAGCCAATTTGCCTCCAAAAGACGTAAAATAAGCGAAATGACTATCAGCGATTAGTAAGCAGTAAATTCGTTCAAAACATTATTGTGAAGTACATAGCAGCGAGGAAATATGTAACTCTAGAAAATACTAATTCACAAACGAGAACGTAAGCTATACTTTTCAAGTTTCAGAAGTACTAGGTGCCATCGAAAAGGATAATACTAAAATGTATTAAACAGCTTGCACGTATTTTATATAAAATATAATGTTTTCTTTGTTTATATTTATTCGAAGAAATTATGGAGTGGGTTGACTACGTTCTCAAAATTTTCTGAGTGCATACACTGTACCGATATGCCCAGGGAATTCCTAAATTATTGGTTTGCTTCTGTCAGTTGCACCAATCAGAAGGGCGATTGTTATCTTATTCCTTATCTGATACTGTATTAGTACAGGGGCACGATACCACTCAACCTCCCGATTCGGCCAATTGAATGGAGGCAGATTAATGGATGCGTTAAGTAGAGATTTCATGACTTCGACTCGAATCACTTTGTCCGAGTCTCCACTAAACAGGCTTTTAGAGCACATCCGAATGTAGTTCGCTCCAGCTATGTCAATTTCCGGTTTTCTTTCGTTTTGAATTTTCTTGGAGAACATTGCGAGATGGCCGGCTAGCCCACAAACAGAACACAGATTTATTTATATATTTATTTATTTATTTTACAATCAGGGCCAGAGGCATTACAGAGGGGAGTGGGAAAAACAAACAAAACAAAAACAGCATGAAACAACAGTGAAACATGAGTTAAGTAATAGGAAAAACATTGTTACTAACACTTGTGCGAAAAAGGTCACAATCAACAATAGATGCAAGGGATGGAGGTAACTGGTTCCATTCTTTTGTAACTCTCGGGATGAATGAGTTAAAATATTTGTTATAACGGCAAGATGGAACTCCTACTTTGTGCTGATGATCTAGACGTGCTGAAACGAAGGATGGTGGGGTTAATAGCTGATTTCTGAGTACCGGGTTGTGGTGGAATATTTTGTGAAAAAGACAAATGCTAGAAATTTTACGGCGATGTGCGAGGCTGGGTAAAAGTAAAATGTTCTTCATTGATGTCACACTTGCGGTACGGTTATAATTAGTTAGTATAAAACGTGCGGATTTATTCTGAATGGATTCGATTAGGTCACTAAGGTAGGTCGTATCGGGATCCCAGATGGAAGCTGCATATTCAAGTTTAGAGCGTACTAGAGTTTTATAAAGAAAAAGCTTTAAGGATGAAGGGGCCAGAAAAAAGTTCCGTTTAAGATAACCAAGCATGCGGTTAGCGTTATTAGTCACGTAAGTAGCATGCAGATTCCAGGAAAGATCAGAGCTAAGGATTACACCCAGATACTTGTAAGAGTCAACAGGTTCTAATGGTATGTTATTCAGTTTGTAAGTAGTAGGAAAAGAAACTTTACGGGTTACGCGCATTAATTTACATTTTTTAATGTTAAGTTCCATTGACCAAAGCTCGCACCATTTCAAAATAGAATCCAAATCATGCTGTAAATGTCGGGAATCCGAGTCATTAGATATTATACGGTAGATGGCACAATCGTCAGCAAATAGTCTTACAGAGGAGGATACAACATTGGGCAGGTCGTTAATGTAAATCAGGAAAAGTAATGGACCTAAAACAGACCCTTGAGGTACTCCAGAAGAAACAGATGTGAGGGTAGAGTTAACACCGTTACAGGTTACAAATTGTGAACGATTCGTTAAGAATGCTATCAGCCAATTAAACACGTTAGGGTCGATGTTAAGTTTGCTTAATTTATGGAGTAGAAGTCTATGGGATACCTTATCGAAAGCTTTTGAAAAATCAAGAAATATGCAGTCCACCTGAGATCCCTGATCAAAAGCAACATGAAAATCATTAGTAATGGAAAGTAGCTGTGTTTCACATGAGAACATTTTCCTGAACCCATGTTGAGCTGAGGTGAAGAAGGAGTTAGATTCAAGGAAGTTAACAAGTTGCGTGTATATGATGTGCTCGAAGACTTTACAAGGAATGCTGGTTAGTGAGATAGGCCTGTAGTTGTATGGGGAGTGCTTGTCACCAGCCTTGTGGAGAGGAATTACTTTCCCAATTTTCCAGTCATTTGGTAAAACCCCGATATCAAGTGACTGTTGAAATATTCTCGCGAGTATGAGGGAAGAGTACTGATTAGTTGCTTTGAGAAATTTGGAGTTGATATCGTCTGTGCCAGTAGCTGAAGACAACTTAAGGCCATTTATAATTTTTGAAACACCATCGGGATTAATGATGACATGATCCATTAATGAAAAATTGCTTGCACAATAAGACGGATCAGTGTTGCTGATAGGGTCAGAAAAAGATTTAGTGAAAACTTCGTTAAAAATAGAGGCACATAAAGATTCATCGACCTGAGCAGAGTTATCACCGTCTTTAAGCGAAATAACAGACTGCCTATCACGGCAGGACATAACATGCCAAAATTGACGAGGGTTATTTTGAAGCATAGATGGCAGGACTTGGTTAAAGAACCTAGACCTCGCATCACTAATCGCATTCTTATAACACGCAGCAGCGTCTGCGTATTTCTGCCAGCGAACAGGACAGAGCGTACCTTTGGCGGCTCTAAATAGGCGTTTCTTTTTGTTAGAAAGTCTGAGGAGTACTCTGTTAAACCATGGTGAACTGGCATTAACAATGATAGTTTTTAAAGGAATATACTTTTCAGTAAGTGTGTTAATCATTTCTTTAAAAATTGACCAGTTTGTCTCAACGGAGCGCTCCGAAAACCTTTCAAAGTATATATCTAAGAAAGAACACAAATCATCGTTAATAGAATCAAATTTCGCTTTGCTGTAGTCGCGAATCAATTTCTTCTTATTACTAGCACAATTTAAAGGAATAGTCAGCACAAAATGTAGCAGGGAGTGATCGCTAAAGCCAGGAAGATAAGAGATTGGACCAATCAGACTAGGCACAGTAGTCAGAATGAGATCTAAAATATTTGACGTAGTAGGCGTTATTCTAGTAGGCGTGTTGACTAGTTGAGACAAATGAAATTCGGATGCAACACCCAAAAAATTAGCACACTCAAGTGAATAAAGGATCGGGATAAGGACAACTCGATCCCCATACAATGTTTGGGTAGTTAAAATCACCTAATAGTAGTAGTGGTGTGTTAGGAAAACGTGTTACAACTGTATTTAGTACGTCATGTAATTTATCAGCGAAGTCAGCTGAACATGAAGGCGGGCGATAACAGCATCCTAGAATTATCCTTTGGTGTTGAATGGTAGCACAAACAAAAATGATTTCAAGAGAACTGTTAATATCCACGATGAATGACGAGATGCAGTCTCTAACGCCGATTAACACACCACCGCCACTTCGTTGCTCCCTATCATGGCGAAACGTATTAAAGTGATTTTGACCAAGAAACAACTCTGCGTCTCTTATCTTTGCCGAAAGCCATGTCTCGGTCAGCACAACAATGCTGGCGTCACAAGTATCGATCATGGAACATAATTCGTCACGCTTTTTTATTAGGCTTCGTATGTTAGTAAAAAGGACGGATACGTTACGTAGAGCATCATGATGACCACTGCCCCTCAATAACTGCTAATCAGAGGTAGTTGTACCCTCAGGTCTCGAAACGTGACGCTCTGCATCAAGAGAGGCATGCGGACGGGCTAGTTCCGAGACGCGGCCCAGTTCGTGATCATAGATATAGCATTTGTCGTTCATGAACAGTTTGTTATAGTTAAGTTTGAAAGTTGAACCTTGCGATTTACCAAACTCAATTAAGTTTCGCCGCGCCAAACGTGTCGTAAAAGAAAAATCCTCACCAACGCTTATATTAACAAGTCTAAGTTTCGCCCTAAATTGCAGCACTTGTTCCTTTGTTTTAAAAAAAAGCAAACTTCACAATGATCGGCCTGCACTTGTTTGCGGCAAACTGACCCAGCCTATGAGCACGCTCGATAGTAAAAGACGACGATGAGTCAGTTCTTCCCCCATCAAAACAGTCCGATAAAACTTTTCTTATTTTTTCTTCAGCTTGACCCCATGTTTCTACTGATTCATCGGGTACCCCGTAGAAAAGAAGGTTGTTTCGCCTTGATTGGTCTTCCATTTCGTCAAGTCTTGATCGTAGCACGATATGTAGTTTCTTTTGGTCGACGTTTCCTTGCTTTAGTACGTGCAAGTCTTTCTCTAAAGCGCCTGCCTTATTTTCAACAGTCGTAAGCCTTTTCCCAATATCTGTGACCTTTTCTTCGATCGATTTTTGGTTTTTCTTTATTTCTTCTATGGAACCTATTATAGTCGTTTGGCCTGCCTCGAATCTTTGCGACCTTGCGTTAAGTTCGTTTAGAAGTTGTAGCATTTGTGTAAATTGAGACAATTGTTCGGCGCTCATGGGACCAGGATTTGATTCTATGTCGCCGCAGCGAAGCAATGACAGAAAACAAAAGACACAAGTCTCGACATACGGCAACAAAAAGTGTGGGCAGGGCAGCAGCAGTAAGAAACGGTCGTCGGAACGATAACAAAAGCATTCGTTAACTTCAAGACGTACCTGAACAAAGAAATACAACAGCCTGTTAGGCATAGTGTCCGCGCTGCTGCCGAACTGCCCACTGACAAGGTCGCCGATGCGGCTTGCTTCTATAGCCCTGGATGGTGACGTAGATGTCCCACGTGGTCCACCAGCGCCCCAGGAAATCCGGTAGTCGAGCGTGGGACTGACCGTCGTGAAGTTGCAGAAGGATGACGGGTTTCCCTTGGTCATGGTGACACCTTCACGCACGCTGCCGACGGTGATCTTGCAGTGAAGATCGTTCCCAGATCTGAAGATTGTCGTTTCATATGGCAGCAGCAGAATCTGAACAAAGAAATACGAACAGCCTGTTAGGCATAGTGTCCGCGCTGCTGCCGAACTGCCCACTCTGTCAGATCAGCAGATGATGCTAATCTGACGCTGCAGTTGCCTAAGCGTAAGCTTGTTTCGTTGTTTGCTCTTTATAATGCCCGAAATTGGGACTGAAGCAAATGCAACTTCTCATAAGCACGCCTGAATTCAATTGACTATGTTTCAACATTGTAAAACCCGAGAAGTAGGACAAAAAAAAAGAGAGAAAAAGGGGACAACAAAAGCGCGGGTCTCTGTTGTCCCCTTTTTTTCGTCATCTTTTGTCCTACGTCTCGGGTTTTACAATGTTGAAAGTTCATCAACTCGCTTGCATTTTCTCTGAATTTCTATGACTCGGTATATTGCCAATAAAAATAACGTTGTGCGTTTTATTTTGCTGAGTCGTCATTCCGGAAAAAGAAAACGTAAACAAAGTAGGACTGTGACGTTTTTTTTGCATGTAGTAGTGCACAGAGCATCGTAATGCAGAAGCTGCGCTGCTTTCTTTAGCTAAGCGGCTATGGAATCATTTAGTGAAACTGCCGCAGCAACAAAGAACGAAACAGTGTACGATGCAAACAAGAACCGCTGCGTTATCAAGATTGTGTTTGCCATAAACTCACATCACACGAATGAGATTGAGAGAATACAAGAAAACTCTCTTGGACGCCATTAAAGGGGTGGTGCAACGATATTCAATTGGAATGTTTTTCACTTTACACGAGCTTACTGGCACTAGTGGGACTCAAGGATACTCGCACGCAACGCCACTGACCAAGAAACTCCTTTGTTGCGCTGTAATTTCGAGGACAAAACCGAGCGTTTTCATTCAATCTCTCCTTCGCAAAACCTGATGACGTAGCTGGGCGGTAGCAGTACCGCCCAGTGACGATATTTGAATGCGGCTCATGGATTGGACCCGAGCATTGCGTGGGCACTCGATTTGGGCTCGTGATAATCTATAGCTCGAGAAGCATTCGGGTAGTGTCCTGTGTCCAATCGCTGCAATGACGACAACAGCCGAACCATAACAATGTCTGGAACGCAGCGCGTGTCCTGTGCCTTGCCAACCCCAGCGCATGGCTATGATCAACATTGGCGGCATATAATCGGCTCCAGATCACGTGGCCGCTTGTTCTGGCTGCGAGTTGAGGGGGTGAACTCTGCTCGTTTTTCTTTATTTTTTTCTGCGACTTCGATTGCGTGTGGTGAAAAACGAACGGGTATTTCACAGGTCATTAACGTCAGGGATCCGTTCTAAGCGGTATTTGCGCAAAATACAAAAATCGTTGCATCGCCCCTTT
>JAZHYW010036173.1:0-37243 GCA_037355805.1 Ixodes ricinus
CGAACTGCCCACCCGAGCTGCCGAACTGCCCACCCTCTTCCTTTATTCTTGTTAGATTGTCCAGTACCCGCTACCGGAAGTTATCTTAGAGGTAGATAGCTATAGCGCCATCCCTTTTGTTTTCTCGGCACACACTTTCACACTTGTATTCGTGCAGATATGGTGGTTTGTCATTTTTTGTTAACCAGCTTTCTGTTAGTAGAATAACACTAAATTCCACACTCAGAGACTGCAAAAATATTTCGAGATTGTCAACCTTATTTTTAATACTTCTCACATTTAGATGTATTGTTGAAAACTGTCCATCCGCTTCTTTATACTTTCCATTGTATGCTTGACAATCGAAGTAGTCACACTCTGGCTGAAATTCTTCCAACATCATGTCTTTGTGTGTTATCTGAGGGATTAGTTACGTTTCAGTTTGTTATTTTTTCCACATCAGTCATGCCAGCTATTCTGAGAACACTTGCCGTTTCGTCCTTTCGGGCAAAGACTTTCCCCCGGCAGTCGAGACGAACTTCCACCCCACGCCCTTTTTCTTGTCAATGGCAGCACCCAGTAGCCTCTTGTTCGAATTTGTTATTCTTCGTTTCAGCTTCGGTCCGAGCGCGGCCGATGTTATGAGACGAAGGGCCAATCAAACAGCGAAAGAGGCACAACGTCATAGCGTGCTCTCTGCAGTTGATAGGGCCAGCCGGTATTCGCCGTCTCTCTGTGCGTGTAGCACGCCATGACGCTGCGCTTTTTGTGCTGCTTGATTGGCCCGTCGGCTCATAACATCGGCCGCGCTCGGACCGAAGCTGAAATGAAGTATAGGTGTTCGTTCACATAAACAGGGCTGCCATGCCCACCGTAATCAAGGTCTTTAGTTGTAATCCTCTGTTTTTTGCATTTCTGCAGGATTTTGTCACGCTTTGTGCGCTGCACAAAGAGTGTGTTCTTTTCGAGAGGGTTAAATGTGGGAACTCGGTGACACACGTCAATATCCGAATCTAAAATCGGCTCATTTAGAAGGGTCCCAATTCTTTTGACACTGTCATGTACGTCTCCTGTTACTGGTACACCTTTTATTTCTACGTTGTTAGAGCGTTGGTACTGCTCAAGCTCTTCGATTTTATCGCTTAACCTTTGGTTCACCGCGGCTAGCTCTTCGTTTTTTTTCGACAGCTTCTGCTAGTCTTTTCGAAGTTCCTTCACATCGTTCATAATTGCGTTCACGCCATCACAAATTTCATCACAGCTCAGCCCTTAGTTCGCGTTTAAGGTCATCAAGGGCCTTCACAATATCCTTCCCTTCTTTAGTCATGTCGATCAGGAAGGCAGTGATTAACACACGATGACACGGTACTTCAACGCTTACAAATCAACAATCCTACAATACTAACAGTCGTTGCTGTGTTCGGCAGCAGTGTACAGAGAAAAATTTAGGTTTTTAAAGAAAAGGTAATTCTCACCTGCGAGAGCAGAGGCGATAAGATAGTGTCCGATACGCACTGCTGCCAAACTGAAGGCCGGTCCGGTGTGCTGGCCTCCTTTATGGCACTTGGATGTTGGATAGCGCTACAATGTTGGATAGCGTTACACTGAGCAGCCGAGCAGATAGAGCTCCGTCGCTCGTGCGCATAAACTCGTGCCTTGCGCCCGTGCCTAGAACGTACCCGGCTCTGAGCCGATCGCCATATTAAACCTCTTGTCCTACCGTGCTATCGTGCCACCGTTCCCTGGCGCAACTTGCAACACGACTTGCAACAGTATTCGTCAGTGGCGCCCTCTTCTTGACTAACGCATTCGTGTTGTTTACTAACATACGTAGCCTTATCAGAAAGCGAGACGAACTATATTCTCCGATTGATACTTGCGATGCCAACATTGTTGTACTAACCGAGACTTTGTTATCGGGAAAGATAACGGACGCAGAACTGTTTAGTGTTCAGAAACGCTTCAATGTATTTCGACAAGACACGGAACTAAGAAATGACGGCGGCGTATTAGTAGGTGTCAGGAATCGTATTTCGTCATTCCGAGTGGATATTAACAGTTCCATTGAAATTCATTTCGTCTGTATCACCATTACTTACCAAAGATTACTTCTGGAACCTTGTTATCGTTGACATTCGTGTGATGTTGACTTCGTCGAGAAACTACATGATGTGGTAAATACAATACTAACGCGTTTTCCTAATACACAGCATTTTGTTACAGGGTGATTTTAACTACGCTAACATTGTTTCGGATTCAGAATTTCCCTAGTCTGATCCTTTGTCAATTGAGTTAACGTTTGAGTGTCGTTTAGCATTTTTATTTGTCTCAATTAGTTGTCAAACCAACAAGAATAACTTCTACACCAAAATTTTTAGATATTATTCTAATTACTATTTGTAGTCAAATATTTATCTTCCTGGACTCAGGGACCGCTCGTTAGCACACTTTTCTATGTCAGTTCATTTGACATGTGAAAGAAATCGGAAAAAGAAATGATTCGCGACAAAAGTAGAGCCAATTTTGATATTACTGATGTGAATCTCTGTACTTTTTGGGACCCATATTGTGGGATTCCACTTACCTTACTGCACCGCGAGGTCCATCCCACTCCATAGCTCGATGTTGAGGACTGCTACGGCCGGGTTCGTCCGAAGGCAGCCATGGGCTCCGAGGAGAGGAATTACTCCGAAACACAAAAATTTTGGAGAAGTGTGTTTATTGGCTTCTGTGCCAACACGCTGTGCCCGTCGGAAAAACTAATAAATGAAAAGAACGGAAAAGTGTCGGCGCTGTCGTATTAGACAGATTCAGAGGGAGGGGGCCCCGCTGCCATACTAGGCAGATTTGTGGGGCGAGGGGGAAGCACAAGAAGAAAGAGGCTTGCGATGAGAGCCTCCCCAAACAAGAGAGTCCTGGCCACCGTTCCTGGCCGGCTCATCTAGCCTATGGGAAATGGACGCGCCCGGGGTAGGTGGGTGGCTTATCCCTCAGACGGACCGCGTCCGCAATCATTCCCAAGGGTGCGCCAGAGGCACATTCGACCAAAAGGGGCGAGTTAGAAACCGTCCTCTTTGAGGAATTCGGCATTGCCCCGTATCCGGGACGCCACTGCCATAGCGGGCGGTGCCCACGACCTGCGTGGTTCCCACAATATTTGAAAACATTTTTTGCGCTCCGTTAAAGAAAAGTGGGTCCTTCTTAAAGAAGAGATAAGGTTACCTACTGAAAACTTCTTACCTTTGCAAACTTTTATTGTAAATTCCCATTCGCCATAGTTCAATAGAACACTCATGAAACTTTCTAACAGAAAGAAACGTTTATTTAAAGCCGCCAAAGGTACTCTATGTCCAGTTTGCTGGCAGAAATATGCTACTGCTGCCGAGTGTTATAAAAGCGAAATTTATAGAGCTCAACTTAAATTCTTTAACCAATCATTGCCATTATTATTAAAATTAGCGCAAAGACAAGGAAGGAAGACAGCAGGACAGGAAAGAGCGCTACTTACAACTGGTTTTAATAGAGAACGATGAGGAAGAAGTAGAGTAGTAATGTTTTGATTGAAAAGAAAAGAAAAGAAAAAAGAAAATTAAAGGTGAAGAGCATGAAGGAAAATGATATAACAAGGTTGAAAAGACATTTTTTTTAGGTGAAAAGGTGAAGGTTGATTGTTTTAGATTGTACAACTGTGTACGTAGTAACGACGACAGCAGTAGCTGTACACAGTCATCCACGACGTCGTTTTCTTCCAGGACACCGATACTTCTGTGATCTGTGATCTTAAGGGTGGAGAGACACTTTTCACGGTGACCTTGCCGCAGTTTTCTGTGCTCGAACCACCGCCGGTCACATTTCTCAGTGAAAGAGTTCGAGGTATTGTATTTCTCTCTTCGATAGGGCCACTGATGGAGCACTGATGCATTGGCCTGCTTTTCTTGTGATCATATGTGCCTCGCAAATTTCCCTACTTGTTTTTTCGTTTAGACGTTTTAAGTTTTAAGACCAACTAGCCCACCAGATGATACTAATTTAATCATTGCCATCTGTGCTAGAAAATAATCCTTGACAATTTCAGAATGTTATGTCGAGCCGTGATAGATTGTCCAATATTTCACTTCAAACAGGAAATAACAATCCGATTCACGAATCTTTGTGTGCTACGATTTTAGATGAAAAGTTTATTAAATAATTTTCAAATCCTCCCAGTAACCCCGCTCCGACCTACCATGTTAGCCTCTTTTTTATTAATGAACCATGTTCTTGTTGACCCAAACGGTGTTTCAAAAGTTATAAACAGCCTTAAATTATCATCAGCCAGTGGTATGGATGCATTAAATTAATAATTCCTTAAAGCGACAATCGAATACTGTTTCTCATAATTGCGAGTCTATTCCAACAGTCACTTAATGCCCCTGTTTTACCAAACGACTGGAAAATCAGAAAAGTAATTCCTTTTTACAAAGCTGGTCAAAAGCACTTCTCTAACAATTACAGGCCCATCTCATTGACCAGCATTCCATGTAAAGTCTTTGAACACATGATCTACACACAAGTAGTTGTCTTCCTCGAATTCAACTCAATAATTTTTGCATGTCACCATGGATTTGGAAAAAACGTTTCTTGTGAAACACTTGTGAACCTTACTAACGAATTTCATGTTGCCTTTGATCAGGGATCTCATATGGACTGCATGATTATTTCAGCAAACTATTTGTTGACGACTGTGCCATTTATTGAAGGATATCTTATAACTCTGACTCCAAGGAACTACAGCATGATTTACATTTTATTTTAAAATTTTGTGAGCTCCGGCCAATGGAACAAAATAGTAACGAGTTCAAACGAATGCGCATGGCTCGTAAGGTTACATTTACTTCTACGTATAGCCTTAATAACAAAAACTAGAGCTTGTAAACTCTTATGAGTATCTAGGAGTGATCCTAAGCTCCGGTATTTCCTGAAATCTTCATATCATTTATGTGACTAACAACGCTAACTGTATATATGCTTTGTTATCTTAAACGTAATGTTTTTAGAGTCCCGTGATTCTTAAAACTATTCTTTATAAAACATTAGCAAGGTCAAAGCTTGAGTGTGCAGCCTTTATTTGGCATCCCGGTACCACCTAGCTTGCTGACTCCTGCGAATTAATTAAGAAAAAATCCGCATATTTTATTTTGTCTAATTATAATCGTACCGCTAGAGTAACAGCATTGAAAAAAAACTTTATCACTACCCATTTTTGCACATCGCCGAAAAATAGTTGTCTCTTTTACAAATGTTTGCACCACAACACTGTAGTCAGAAATCAATTGAAAACCTCCCCTACGTTTGTTTTTACACGCATGGATCAGTCACAAAGTAGGCGTTCCATTTTGACGTTATTACACTTTCAGCGTCGCTTTTATTATGATTATGCATTTCTTCTTAAGAGTGTTTTACTTACATCTTTGTCAAATAGAAGATTCGAGCGTGATCTGATTTTTTTTGCACAGGGTGGTAAATGGTTGGACTGATGCTAATCAACTTCTGAATTCTGTCGATTTTCATGTTCCTTGTCGCGTTACCAGAAATTTTACTGACTTTCATATTCAATTCAAGTCTAAACTCTCACCACTGTCCCGTATGCAACTTTCATTTAATACAATCGCATCCTCTACTTTGGACATCTTCACAGATCTCCCAGTTTTTCGCCGGAACTTGGCAAGTCTAGTTGAAAGTTGAAACTCTATTACATTTTGTGTGAAGTGTGCGACCTATTTGTAGTCATGCTAATTTGTACATTGAAGCTGTGCGTGTGCTGTGTTTCTTCTTTTTGTCTTGTGTGCTCCAATGTGAAGACCCGCGTGGTTGTTTTTGGGCACATTAAATAAACAAATTATTATTATTAATATTATTATAACAAATATTTTGCTTAATTTGTCTCTAGAGTTTCGAATAAATGGAATCAGCTACCTGCTTCCCTTATATAAATCGATGATTGTGTTACTTTTTGTTCAAATGTTGCAAGCCATGTATTTCCTGTTTTTTTTTACTATTTTGTATTTTCCACTGTTATTTTGTTTGTTTTCTCACCACTCCCCGCTGTAATGAGTCTGGTCCTGAGGGTAAAATAAATAAATAAATAAAAATAAATAAATTGTACACGTGAACTCTATGAGAAGAATGTTTAAATGTGATTGACATCGACCCGGTTTTTGAGCTATATGATTCCATTCTCCAATCCTCACACCCGGCTATTGTCTTTTCCAAGCAATTGTTTCAAACAGTTGGATCCTGAAAAGATTTAACATCATTGTATGAAACACAATCGTCTTAAGATAATCTAATTTCGATAACTATGTCTTAGTCATATCATTAAGTATGTATTCGATATCTATGTCTTAGTCATATCATTAAGCATATCATTAAGCATTAAGCATATGACTTAATGCATTGAGCATTAAGTCATATCATTAAGCAAGGGAGCGCGTGAGCATGCAACTGCCCTCATTCAGCGCTGCGCACTGAATGAGGGCAGTCGCATGCTCACGCGCTCCCTTGCTGGCAACATGCCCTACTCGAAGGACGTGTGCTCGGTGCGGTCCGAAGCGTTCATCGGCCGGATGCAATTCCTGCGATGTTCGGGGCCTTGTGGTACCCGCTTTCACTGTAAGTGCATCGACGTTGTGGGAGAGGACTATGATTACTTCATGCAGAGTGGTGTCAGCACTTACAAGTGTAAATTCTGCACGAGGCGAAATGGCTCCGATGAAGTTAGTGCTATCACGGAACAACGCCCTCGTGATGATTGTGACGTGGCATCGGTGAGCACCGTTGTGGGAAACTGCAGCGCGTGTGACTCTCTGAAAGACTTGTTGGTGGCACTAGATGACAAGGTTGATTTTCTCGTCAAAGAAGTTGTCTCTTTCAAGGCGGAAAACGCGTTTCTGCTTCTGCATCTGTCAAAGAACACGGAAATGCTGCGTCGTTTTACTGCCCAAAACGTTGAGCCACGGCCGACTACAACGCCGTCTGCGCAACTCGGTCCTGCGTCCGCAAGCTTCGCGGAGGTTCTAGGGAAAGATTCATCAGGCCGGTTTGTTGCATCGACCACTCTGGAGGCGTCCGGGAGCAGATTTACTTCCGCCCATCTGCATGATACATCTACATCTGCTGTGGCTGCAGGGTCCTCCGTACTGCCGCCCGCGGTGACCGTGCCGAAGGCGTCTACAGATGCCGATGGCTTCTGTAGAAAAAACGGAAAAAAAGAGTCAAGCCATCGTCAGGTTCCTGCGCAAGCAGTAAGCTGTCGTCAGCCCCTAAATCATTAAGGCTCAAGGCGCTTTTTGTTTCGCGTCTCAATCCTGACACTACGTGTAGTGATGTTGGGGAGGTGCAAACTGCAGTTTTGGACGGAAAATCTTTTACATGCACCAAGTTGAAAACTAGACACGAAAGCTACTCGTCATTTTGCATTGCTGTGAACGAGGATGACTTCGACAGATTGAACAATGCAGACGTTCGGCCAATGGGCTCCCTTTTAGGCCATTTTTCGATGTTGCAGGGCGCAATGATGTTCGTGACACAGCTATGCCCAACTAGCTTGTTAAATGAATTGTTCAGTGTTTTATCAAAACGTCCGTGGCCTGCGTACAAAGGCTCCTATTTTTTCAATAACGTTGCTCTAGATGATTATGATATCATTTCTTTAAGTGAAACTTGGTTAAATAGCTCATTTGCATCCCTGGACTATTTCCCTCCCGAATAAAAAGTGTTTCGTCGGGATCGAGATTATGAAAAACTTTCCGTTAAATTCGGCGGTGGTGTACTAATTGCAGTTAAGAAACATTTACGGGCTATTCGCCGGTTTGATCTCGAATTCGAGTGCGAGTCCGTTTGGATTGAAATACCTCTACGTGATAACAATAGCTTACTTATAGGTACTTTTTATTTTCCTCCGAATGTCGACGGAGCCAAGTTTTCTGACCAATTAGATATGCTAGGGGATAAATTGGATATGGATCAACATCGAATACTCATACTTGATGATTTCAATATTTCTGAAATAAGCTGGAATTTGGTACATCCTGCACTGTCTGCTCATAGTGCATCATTTAAAGCGAATGCCCTTGTTTCATTTGTTAACCTTCTCGGATTTACCCAAATGAACGGTCTTCATAACTCAGCAGGACATGTGCTGGATCTGGCGTTGGCCAACTTTCCTATTGACAGCCTGATGTCTGTTTCGAATCCGCTTGTATTACCGGATGTTTGGCACGTTCCTTTTTCAGTTTCCTTCATGATCTTTGTGGGGAAAGTAAAGTACAAGCACCGTGAGTCGCTTGCTTTCTCAAGAGGCGATTACTTTGGCCTTTATCAACATTTAGATAATGCAGATTGGTCTTCCATATATAGTATGACCGATGTAAATCGTGCCGTTGAAGTGTTTACAAACTATATCGTAGATGCACTTGAAAGTTTCGTGCCGAAAAAGCGTCCTTACACAAGTCGTTACTGCACTGGTACTCCAAGGAGCTTAGATCAGTTCTAAGAAAAAAATTGCATTGTCATAGGAAATATAAGGTCGCAAATTCCACTTTTTGGTATCTAAAATTTTCTGAGTCACGTGCACTAGCTAAGACGTTGCTGAAGCGCGATAAAATATTACACCGTGAGTCAGTAGAACGTAGCTTAAATCGTGACCCACTGCTTTTCTGGCGATACGTAAAGGATCGCACAACTACAACTTCGTCATCAATAAACATAGCCGACTCGTTTGGTAATATGCTGTCCGAGCCCGAAGATGTATCAAATGCATTCGCGAGTTATTTTTCTTCGGTTTATTCTTGCGGCCGAACTGGACTGCCTGTGCATGGCGTCATTGATAATGCCAGTGATCACCTGTCAATTTTATCTTTTGAAATTACTGATATTGAACTTGCTATCAGGAAACTGAAACCAAAGGTATCAGTTGCATTTGGCGGCATTCCAAGCTTCATTGTTAAAGGATGCTCCTCTATTTTTGCGCCCGT
This sequence comes from Ixodes ricinus, assembly GCA_037355805.1. NCBI lineage: Eukaryota > Metazoa > Arthropoda > Arachnida > Ixodida > Ixodidae > Ixodes > Ixodes ricinus. The sequence continues at coordinate 8,994 of JAZHYW010036173.1, forward strand.
CTTAACGCATATTTTTAACTTGTCGTTGCAGAGCCTTACATTTCCTTCCCTGTGGAAGAACTCTATTACTGTGCCAGTACATAAGAATGGCAGAACGGATGATGTAGAAAATTACAGACCTGTGTCGTTGCTATCTCCCTTTGCTAAGATCTATGAAATTGTTTTATTTGAGCTCATTTGAAACTTTTTTAAGCGTAAGATACGCCCTTCACAACACGGCTTTATGCGTGGAAGGTCTGTTGAGACAAATCTGGTATCTTTTTTGAATTTCGTTTATCCTACTGTGTGTACGTGGACAGGTAGACGTTGTATATTTGGACCTTTCTAAGGCTTTTGATCTGGTAGACCATTCTCTCCTTGTACACAAACTAGAATCCTACGGCGTGAGTACCTCCCTTTGTTCCCTGTTTCCAGATTATTTGTCGAATAGACACAATTTTGTCCGCGTTCTTGGACATCACTCCAGGCCTTATGTTTCTTCTTCGGGTGTACCGCAAGGCTCCATACTTGGGCCGATCTTTTTCAATGTTTTTATTAATGATTTGAGCTCCACTGTTCGCAATTCGGTTATCTTGCAATATGCAGATGATGTCAAGTTGTTTAGGCAGATCATATCCTTAGAAGACTGTGAAAAACTTATGGAGGATGCTAGGCGTGTGTGCAATTGGTGTCGTCAGAACGTACTCACGCTCAATCCTTCGAAAACTGTTATGTCTTTGTGTAGAAAGATACAAAATATAAACTTTTGTTACCAGATTGGCAATGATCCCCTGCGAAGAGTCGAGTGCACGCGTGATCTTGGTGTATACATAGATTCTTCGTTATACTTTACTCTACATGTTAGCAACCTTATACATGACTCTTTGCGTAAGCTGGGAGTAATTTCTAGAATCACGCGTGAGTACTCCACATCAACCTGTATTCTACGGTTATATTTCTCGTTAATCCGGACCAAGTTGGAGTTTTCCTCTGTAGTCTGGAATTGTATTAGTTCTACGAGCCAAGAGATGATTGAAAATGTTCAAAAGCGTTTTTTTCGAATTGTTTACGATCGCGTACTGTTTATTATTCTTATGCGAGAATGTTGGAACGATGCAAATGCCCTACTTTGAGTTCCAGACGGCGTGAGCGCGATCTTGTTTTGCTGTACAAATGTATTCATGGATTAATTGATTGCCCAGATCTCACATCTGCTATTAATATTCACGTTCCGAGTCGAGTTTTGCGGGTTTCTCCGACTTTCCATGTTAATCACATCATCCAAACCAGTCCCATGACCCCTATTCAACACTTCTACAATACCCTCAGGGGAGCGGATATTGATGTTTTAACCCAAATTTCGTAGCTTTTAAGACTTTTGTAACTAACCTGTGAACATTTTGTTGTGCATCATTACCAAGGCGTCAAGCTGTTCATGAGCACAGAAAATAAACAAATGTATGAAATGAATGAATGAATGAATTCACGTAAAGCATAAAATCAAGGGTCCCAACAAAGCTCTGGGGCACACCAGAGTGAACGTGCATCAAGTCAGATTCACAGCCTTTGAAATACAGCCGTGGTTCTCTTCGTCCTAGTTGCAAAGCTAACTATTTCAGTAGTTTGTGTGAGATATTTGCGTCTAGTTGAAGACCAGCTTAAATAGAACCAGGAGCAGCACGTCGAATTTTCCTCTGCTGTTGGTAAGTTGAGAAAAATATTGGGTAATTTCAAGTTGACAACCATTTCTTAAATTCATACTGAAAAGCTACCAAAATATTTCCGTTTTCTACATAGTTATAAATACTTCTAGAATATATTTGTTCTAATAATTACAAAACTGACTAGCTACCGAGGCAGGCATGTCATTTACAATGTTTTTCTTTTCACCCCTTTAACAAAATGAGTAGGAGTTTAGCTCTTTTCCATTAATAAGTAAAAAACAGTCAACCCGAGTAATTTTAGAAAGATTATCAGCAAGTATTTAGACATCCACTTCGAGTAACGCACCAAAGAACTAGTTAAAATCAAATTTGTACCAGCCTACTTTTTCAAATCGACACCTAATCGACACTTAAAGTCAAACTAAAAATAGCTTCTTTAGTTAAAACGAGATCACTGAACTTCGGGAGAATTTGATCAAGAGCGAAGTTTGTTTTTCATCATCGCGAATGAAAACCGATTTTAAATTATCATAAAAGCTATTTGCAATCATTGCCGGGTCTCAGTAGCTTCCCCGTTTATTTTTTGTGGAGGGGTGCATTCCGGTTTGAATTGTTAGAAACATCTAATTGTTTAGTAGAAATAAATTCAAGGATCCTTCTAAAGCAGAGTTTTGATAATGGATCTTTGGAGTAGATGACATCTGTATTTAGTCCCCGCGACATATTACTTACTGCATGTTTGACTGACTAACTCAGAAGGCTTGGCTCTCTTAGGAGTACACAAGATCCTGTGCTTCATTTGAATAATATCACGGTTAATCCATCGGCTTTTGTCCATAATTACTTTGACCTTGTGTAGGGATAAATTAAAACATTATATGAGTGTTACTACCTAAAACGTTTCCAAAGCATATCTGTGATAGTACAATTAACGTCTTTCTTAAAGTTTGAAAAAAGTATCAAGTGGCCAGCCTAAAACAAATTTCGTACTGACGTCGTTTGCTTTGGTAAAATCCAGCACCTGAGTTATTTTAGACATTTTGACATTAATTGGAAATTCTAGCAACATAGTTTGGGGTCGAAAATTTAATCTAACACTGCCAAACAAAAACCCATCAAAGTTGCTGCTAAGAAAAACGTAATCGAATATGGACAATGAGTTGTCATGGATCTTAGGAAAAGAGTCTACTACCTGTGTTAGATCAAACGTAAATATAATTTATAAAAACACATTCGGCACTTTCTATCTCTCGTAGATCTTCAGTCAAAAAAACCAAAAAGATATTCATTGATGGCGAATCAAAATCACCTGCTAATATTATTGAACTGTCCTCCCTACTGTGCTTTAAAAGATAGGCCCTCTTCTAATTCATCTGAGGGTGCATTGGGAAGTAATGCTCTCACAACAAAGTAGCAGTTATCTATCTTTATTCTGCAACAAAGTGCCTCAGCCTTTTTTGCACTTTTATCCCAATAAAACAAATCCCCAATATTACCACTGTAGCAACACCTTCACCCACAGTTCGCCTATTTTTCTTAATTAGTTCGTAACATGGAGGTAAGATTTCGTTGTTCAGAATGTTTGAGTTAAGCCAGGCTTCACCTATGTCGACAATGTCAGGATAACACGTCAACTGAATACGTTCAAGCTCTTACACTTCATTCATAATACCTCTTGCATTCATGCTTATGCATATTAATGTCCGTGGTTTTGTTGAAGCCTGTTGTGGCTTTTGTCATTCTCTATTTAGAGAATCCCATCGACACCTTTCATCCTTGGCGTGGTCCCATCCATAAGTTACATTATTTACGATCTTGCTATCAAATCATAAAGTTGTCACATATGTAATTTTTATTTGGCTGATGGGAACTGTCTCAAATATATTTTATGAAGTCCAAATCAAGTTTGATTAATCTTCAGCAATGTGGTAATCAGCCCCCTGAGTTTTTCACATTATTAAGATGCAACCTTTTCCATGTTGCCGATAAATTTCATAATACTTGTCTCGACCTTCCTTGCCGTTATTATTTTCTTTCGAAGCCGACGCAATTTTTTAGTAATATTAACTTCTAACCCAAGACGTTAAGAGAAAAGTATAATTCACAACAGATTTAAAAAAGGTTATTTTCTCTTTCCTCTTCCATTTCGCCGATGCCGTCAATAACTACATTGTGCAGTCTACTTGTGTTTTCAATATCATTAATCGTAATTGCCACTGTTTTTTGTATTTCGATTTTTTTTACTAAAGCGAAAGCCTTATATGTCATATCACGCGAAAAGTTACGTCGACGTTGTGCCCGAAACATGGCCATAAAAATGCGTGATCAAGTACGCGGCACTCAAGGTCAAAGCGGAGGTGCCTCAGAAATAAAACACAAAGAAAAGCACAGCAACGCAGATGCTTCGTCACGGAAGCCGTAAAGCCGGCGGGGGCGCTCAAGGTCAAAGCGGACGCTCCTCAGAAAGAAAACATAAAGAAAAGCACAGCAACGGAGACGCTTCGTCAGGGAAACCGTTTGTACAGCCGGCGTTGTTCGCCGCGCCTGCGCAGTGGGGGAGCGGGATGTCACCGCCGGAGCGCCGTGTGCGAAAGGAAGATATGACCCGCTGATTTGTAGGAATAGACTGCATGTAGTAATGATTTCGCATTCCTATACGAAGCAGTCCTAAGTGTCTTTGGTTTTTTTTTAGTTTTTGGTTTTCCTTTTTTTAAAAAACGTTGTCATCTTTGACGTCATTCCAATTAGGCTTTCTTTTATTTCTGATATCTGCTCCAGAGTTTTTTTGTTTGAAGCTTTAATATCTCCAATATCTTTTTGATATAGTTTCAATAATTCGCCAAGTCAAGGAACCTAAATCTAATGCAACGTCACCACATAGCCATATGCACTTTCCTAAAATTGCGTCGCACCGTTGACACAATTTCATTGACATTATATGGACTGGCAGCAGCCACAAACACACGTTGTTGCTTCTATACGACTTAGTATCAAGATAGGTTCCACCAACATAAGCACAAAGGACGAGCTAATTTGGCGTCCTGTTATTGCCGAGGCGCAGCCACGCCAACTGAATTGGCGGCCCATGGGGATTCCTTTTATAACCCCTCGTGATGAAGGCACTACAGATGACGGGACGCGAAGCCTGCTGGTCACCACTGATCGTACATAATTGAGGAACGTTGCAGTGCGAATTCCCGATCGCAGATCGCCGTCCTATGGGCGCCAGGATGATGTGTCTTTTGGCCATTCCCGCTGTACATTTTTACTTGCATTTTGATTTTATTATTAATGTAATTTACGGTGCATACGCTGTTATCACGTAATCTTTTATTGTGTAAGTTCTTGGTTTTCGTGATTTTTTTAATTTTTAAGGCATTCTTAATCTTTTAGTTTTTAAAACTACAGAATTTCTAAAGACATTTTTATTTCATCAAATAACCACTGAATTCAACTGACTACCTTGGTGGTACTTGCATCAAGCTAGATCATAAAAAAACATTTTTGGAACCAAATGTTTTAGTTCTTTCTGCCAAAGCCGCAGAGCGGCTGCAATTTTTCTCACCGCAATAACGGTAGATTCATAAATAAGAATTCCTACGCTCAGCTTAACTTCAAGTCAGACCGCAGTCAATGCTACGATCCTCTCAAAAGCGCGGAACGCGCTATATTCTTAACAACAATAAACGTAGCAAGAAGCAGATCATTTTTGCGTGAGTCGAACGGCGAACTTCGGTATGCCGTTTCACAGAACTGACCGTCATACACGTGCAAATTGGTATTTGCCAAAACATGCAGCGCCGTCCACGGTGCCGAAACGAATTGCTGGAACGGTACGTACAATCGGTTAATAGCAGGTGACAGAGGCGAAATTGGAGGCCACTGCAAGAGAGCAAGCGCTACCCTTTCGCTCTTTCAAGTTTCACCTTGTAAATGCTCTGGAATCAAGGAGAGACATACAGGTCTTCGCGCGGCCTTTTGGATATTTGCAGAAGGTCCAATGTGCAGCCAATGTAAGCCTATGTTCTCTCTTTTCAGGTATGTTGTGAGGATGTCTTGGAGAAGGACGGCAGGGCAATGCCCAGAATTTTCGGTAACTAAAAAGGTGAATGTTAGGAAAACCAACGTAAATATTAGAACACCCTGTTAAAAGGAAGTGGCAATAGAAAGTAAGATATATTAATAAAAAATATGGGCGAGCTTTTCATCTTCATATGTGGGGGGTTGTCTGGAAACAGCGAAAAACATTTATGACGCTTTAAGTATAGAGTGCCACTCCTAATACCCCAACGGAAGACTGATCCGAGTTCATTACAAGAAACACCCGCAATATGTTGGCTTATTGTGCGGCTGTGACCTATATATTAACCTAAATACCGCTGACCTAGATAATAAAATATCCCTCTTACTCTATGCTCGCCACGCAGAAAGAAAGGGTGTCAGTTCTGCTTAGGGGAGCGCCGTTTTGTAGGGGGCCCGCACTCCAAATGTGAAAAACCATTCGCATCGCAAGCTGTTGTCGTGTAGGATGGGATTGGCATGTGCGTCTTCTGCACACTGGCCAAGGCTAAACAAACATTTCAAGCTAGCAGAAGTTAAATATTAAATTTTATTAAAAGTGTCTTCTTTCTTAATAAAACGGAAAAGCTTAAGTTGCGAGCGGAGCTCAAGCTCAAACCTCAAGAAGCATGTCAAAAAAAGCTTACATGTTTTTGCTCTTTAGTCTTTCGTATAAGCATTATGCATCTTGAATTATATCTCCAACGTCCAAAACTGTAAAACGTTTATGTTCACGCCCAGTATTTTCGGTCGATAGAGAGGTGAATGTCAAGGAAAACAAACTAAATATTCGAACACCTTGTTAATAAAATGGCAGTAAGAAGTAATAAATATTCATAAAAATACAAAAAGCGCGGTACTTCATTTCTTGAGGTTATTTGGAAACCGCGAAAGAGATTTATGACGCTCTAGATATGTATATAGTACATATTATTTCCATCTTATTGCTGTTTTTAAGGAAGTTGATGTTCTTATTGTCTGGTAACCGCAGTTGGAATGACGCCAACCCGAACTGCGTCCTAGTCACTAGAGACAAAAAAGCGCAGGTTACAATTTGATATACTTCGTATTTCTCCAAACGCGAGCCAAACTGCTCATGTAAAAAGAACGCATTGCTAAAGAGCTGCTATTACCTCAAGTTCCTTTTAGATAAGAAACCGTGAAACGGTTTTATGACTTTTAAACATACCGTACGAAAGAGCCGGAAAAGATAAACGCGCTACCTGCAGAAAGGTCTGGGGGAATCTCCAGTAAAATTCTAGGTCCCAAAAAGGCTCAAGACTTGGACAGCCTACTCAGCACACATCTTCGAGTAGTATGGATGAACATTCTGGGCGAAGCACAGTGTGGTGGCCTAGCATCTCCACGTACATTGATTATAAATTCCACGCCCAGGGTTTTCCAGGCAATTATTCTGGCCCCATGTGATGCATTGTGGGCCCATAGTGCTACCAGGGACCCTGGTTCTTTTTTACATTGATTAGGTTGATCCTTTGGGGAATAAAGGTTTTTGCTACTCATATGGATTCACAGTGAAAATGGCGAGAAGTTTCTTTGATCAAATTGATTTAGAAGCAGTTCCTTGAGATGATTTTTTTCAGCGTATTTTTTGCATCTGAGTCTGATATCTATCATATGCACTTTATTATATTAGTCGAGCACATTTTACTTATGCAATACATTGTGGCATATCACGGACCATCGGTTGCCTATAGCCTCGGTAAGAAACACGATGATTATGAGGTTAACCATATCACTCAAGCCAACAATGAATCAATCAATCAATCAATCAATCAATCAATCAATCAATCATTCAATCAATCAATCAATCAATCAATCAATCAATCAATCAATCTCAATTATGTATTTGCTCAAAAGTAAAGAGGGTAACGCATGAGGCGTGCACGGCTAGCAGATAAGCGCTTAACCGTTACGCAAGAGCGCCGATTAGCTAACCTCCTGAGCGCACAATGAAATACGGTGAATGACAGAGGACGAAGTTTAGGTTAGAAATAAGATGAAATAAATTTACACATGAAAGGAACGATGTGACTATAGGTGCATAAGAGCATGCGAAAAACTTTTGGTGAAACCTCAAAGGCCGTCAGTGGCCTGAGGCAAAGGCGGTGCGTGCGCCCAGGGAGAAAGAAGTAAGTGCCCACAGCTGACGGGAAGAGGAAGGCCTCGTGTCGTCGAGTCCGAGCATAAAAGGGTAATGAGAGACCTGTGCAGTTCGAAGTCCTTGGAACCTAGGCTAGGTATGATCGAGCAATAAGGATCCCGGTGGCAACGTCTAGGAGGCGGATTCGTGCCAACGTGTGACGATGACTCAGCCGATGCCAACTGAGTGATTGCCGGTGCACATCGTAGTCTGAAGGTGGATCGCTGCGTACCAGCATCTGACGAGGCGCTGAACACCGTCCAGGTCTCGATGTCGTGTTGGTGATTAGGGCTTCAGAAGCAGCAGCAGTATTCGAGGCACGGAAGGACCTGCAGGGAAGTGTATAGTGTTTTCAAACTATCCTGTTTAAAGTGCCGCGAAAACCGGGACACAACACCTGGGAGGTTGCGAGCCACGGCTACTATTTTTGCGACATGACGACCGAAGTCGATATTTGGTGCAAGATATACGCCCAGGACGCCCAGCGTACACTTTGGGGGCTGGATCTGCTTGGCCAAACTAAAACTCAGTGCAGCTCACTTGTGGCTGATACGAAGAAACCTCACAGAGAACCACTGTGCTACACTATCTATATATGCCTGCACAGTTGCAAGGTCGGTGGGTGTGCGAAGGCAAATGCATAGGGTGGTGTGATCTCCGCATTGCGTGGTAAGAACCTTATCTGACAATAAATGTCGCGAACATACACATTGTATACAGGGGTGCCGAGAACAGACTCTTGTGGCACGCACGATTAGACAGAGAAGGCCCTGGACATGACGGATCCCTTGAAAGCCACTGGAGAACTGCGCTTCGCAGGTAGTCGTTTTTCGGCCTTTCCACTGAAAATTAGCTCTGAGCAACGTCATACACGGAGTTCTCTAGCAACGCGGACAGAGAAGGATCAATACTACAAACAAGATGTAGTCCATATAACGCCTTATAAGGACGTCGTGAGGATGCACGTTCAAAATGAAATCATATGAAGTCATATATTGCCAAATCAATAAATAAATATTATTTCTGAATAACATTTTTATCCCCATAATTCACTGCCGTTGCCTGTGGGTATAATTATAAAATTCTGAGGAATTTAGACACAGAGATTCCAGACTGATGATTGAAACCCGACGAGATTGTTTTCCAAAAAGTGACTAATCCCACTGAGTAAAGTTTTAGGTTCAAGCGAGAAATAGAGGTCCTTTATGTCCATCGTAAATATAGAGCAAGGCCTGCCCTGAAATGGTTGCAACTAGGTAACCACGTCATCTGAGCAGCGCAGAGACAACGGACGTCCGACCTCCAAAACTGAGAGTGTACTCTGAAGAAAAGAAGATACAACTTTTTGCCACGTACTATTTTAATTGACTACTATACAAAGAAGAATCTGGAACTGACTATGTTCCACTGCACGTAGTGTGTCTGTCAACGACCTAGTTTGGTAGACCTCTAGAATGACGAGAGACATGGAGACGAGGTCTTCGTGTTCAAATTTACACTTGACTGATTTTGGGGAGCATGTGGATACTATTCAGAGGTAACAAACAACTCATTTGCGGTTCAGGTGTCCCTATGGCATCACGTCACACCCTGACGTGACATGATGACATGATGTCATGCAGTAACAGCATGCGACAGGTCACGGCATCACGTAACGTCGCAGCGCTGTGTGTCGTCGCAAAGTCACGACACCGTGTTCGTGTCACGCTCTCCCAGCAAAGGTCAAAACATGCTCTGCAGTCTGCCTCTACCAACTTTATCGGTAAGCGTAAGATGCAGATTTTTGCATTTAGGAACATTTTTGTGTCAAATTGTGATGATCCGAATCGCATGATAAAAATACGCTAGACACCACTATATTGACTCTTGTTCTTGTCTGTTAGAGACTCTTCAACTAAGCTTTAAATACAGCATTTCTTATCGCTGTGCTAAGTTAAATAAAGCTTATGATAACTTAAACTCATTAAGTAGTTCGGATTTTTTTAATAGGGCCACACCTGTCATAATTGCAACACAACAATAAAAATTACACGGCGCGGATTATTGTTGAAGGAGCTAAAATTGAAATTCACTCAGGCTGTGTCGTTTATCCAATGGTTACTCACGTATAAATGTCAGAGCGATTGAAAGCTGATTTTCTCTTTCTACAGGCATGCAAGGAGGACAGTGCGATACCCAGTTTGCACGGACGCATGGGAGGTGAATACCGAGGACGCCACTTTGAACTGTAGAAGACGCTGTTAAATGATTGCAATGACGCCGTGAAATAATAAAATATATTTGAGCATCCTTCAAGCCTTTCTTCCTGGGCAGCTCTAAACAAATACTGACGCTTTTGCCTGGTTGATGATGTGCATTCACAGAAATATCAAAGCAGTAACAAATGCGGTGCTCGAAGTCATCGGTCCGTCACTGGACCTCTACTGCACAAAGGTGTTCTCCTGTTGAATGGTTGCACATGGCGGCAGCATATTGACCAACTCCCAAGTAATGCAAGCCCACTGATACTCGGTGGAGTTGGCTAATATGACGCAACCATGGGCAGTGGCACCTATCTTGCAGTTTGTTGTTTAAGAGAACGGATTTTAGCAATGCTCCAACTAGTCCCCGCTTACGAGTCAGCCCTACAACCCCCCTCCCCCTCAACCTTTTCCTAATGTTACTGTCCGGGGGACAGGAACCACTTGGTTCCAAAATTTTGCCTTGCCCGCCTGGGAGCCCTTCATCTGAGTTGCCATCACCAAGTCAGACTGAAATTTCAATGGTTTTTAGATACCCTCAGCGCCAAAGGCGACCCCTGCTGCGCTATCAGGAATACGTTGCTTAAAAAGGAAGGAGTGTTCCGTAAGTAGCGTAGCGTAAGTATTGACCAAGACTGGCGAAGTTGGGCCGGACCTTTCTAAGACGATCCAGCGTTATACTTTGCTTGCGCCACAAGAAGTGCGCGGTACGTCCCTTCGAGTCTTGTATGGCCAATACGTCGGAACTAATCAACTATTTTTCAAGTCTGATGGGCCACAAACATCAGTTCTGTTTTTCGTACGATAATGATTTTAAAAATGTAGTCTATTTGAGCGGGCACCGTAATTTTAATACGTCAACAGAATACAGAAATAGGTTTATCGCCATAGAGTTTCGTCAGGAATATTTTTTGTCGGCGACGAAGAAGCTAGCGTTGTGTACAAAGTGCCTACCCGAATCAAACCCACGATAAAATTCACCCCATGCAGGGGATTGTGGGCTGACTGTGCAAAACTCTGAGAAATCTTGAGTGTCGAATTTGCCGCAAAGCACTTGTGGTGGAATCAAATGCTGATGTCCATAGAAGGATCTCGGAGAATGACGAGGCTGAGCATATGTTGTGGGGAAAAGAGAGGATTACGTACAGAGCGCGACACTGTTAGCGCGAACAAGCGATCGCCGGTTTTTAAAGTTTTTTTTTTTTTGAAATTAAGGGATGTCATTCTAGTTATTATTGCTACGGAAAGAGCTGATTTAGTTTTATAATGTAAGCGATAAAATTTCGTGCTCGCTAATACCATTTAGAAGTGAAATTCGAAAAATGCGCCGATATCGTGTCCGCGCTAACAGTGTCGCGATGTGTACCTCTACGTCCGGGGACCCGTGCCCAAATGGAAACCTGATACCCCTCCCACTTGCGCGGCCGAAGACGACTAGCGATCGCCGCGCGGGGTTCGTCCAACGCCATGCCAACAACGACGATCCCGGTATCCAACAGCGTTTATTGAGCATCAGGGGTCCCCAACAAGACACTGCGGTCAAGCGAACCGTGGACACGGAGTGCCCGCCGAGCCCGCCATCCTGAAAGCCACAGGGATAATTGCGAGCGGAGTTATCGCCAGTGGGCCGAGCTCACACCGCTACCCCTCGTCGCAGGAGTTTGGGCCAGGGCTCTCGGCAGACGGACGTCCACTAGGAGGAGGGGACGCCGACTGTCAGAGCCAGGGTAAACGCTAGCGTCGTATCATCGCCGGTCGGACGAGCTAGTACGCCGCGACTCGTCCCGTCGCCCGGAGTCCAATCCAGGACTCCTTGACCAGACGGCCATCCACTCGGAAGGCTGTCCCGACACTCCCGCGCGATCTCGCTCGTCTCCGGAAACGGGAGACGCGCGGAGGAGTGCGAGAGAGTAGGACAGCATGGTGATGTACTCTCCCCGACAAAACGCGGAGCGGACTTGGAAGTAATCCGTTACAAGTGACGGGATTACTTTTAATTAATTACTGTTCTTGTACTTTTGTAATGAATTCGTTACTTTTTTGAAAATGTAATTTTAATGTAATCTCGTTACTTATTCAGTAACGAATAGCTGAAATTGCTCTGTTACAATTCTTCCGTCCCATCAAGAGGGAGACATAGAGTGGAAGAAGGGCGATGAAACGGCCTTCGCGCTTTTAGCATGGTAACACAAGACGGGGGTTCGCTCGCGAAGAGAGTGCTGGCGAGGGAAAGGAATTCACGAAAACCACGACAGCCCAGCGAGAGCCCGTTTCTGGATCGGTTCGTACGCTCAGCCAGGCAGGGAAGATTCGACTGTCTACAGAAAGGCGACAGGTTTCGACGTCTTGGAAAACGAACAGACTTCGGGCCGCACGAAAGAGCAGAAAACCAATGGTCCATAAAACCGTCGCGTGAGGGTCGTGAGGACTAGGACCGTGGTGCATACGTCCGCTCCCCCCCCCCCCCCCCCGGGCCTAGCCTCTCTCCTCCTCCTTTCTTCAGCACCCTTCTGCGCCTTGTGCCCCAAAAAACAATCAAGATTGTTTTTTTTTGTGCTTGTTACGCGAAAATGTATTTTGCTTGTCGATGTTTTTGCCGACACAGGCCCACCCCGCAAACACAGAAGAAAGCTCTAATGAAACAACGTCCCTACTCATCCTTGACAGCGCTGTGAACGCTAAATACTGCCTGGTCCAACCATGCAGATATGTAGCTTCTGTCACTAGATTTCGAACAAGCGGATGTGTAAAGCAGAAACATAAGGTGTGCGATTGGAACAGCTCATTGGAACAAAAATAAATGTGGCATCAAACCTGCTGTCACTTTTAATAGTAACTTTCGACAGCAGGCAATAAGCTGAGTGGGGGCACAGCCAAAACGGCTTGGGACTTCGAAGCAGAACCCATATTTTTAGAAACGAGAATGCTGGTGTTCTTGTTAACAAATTGCACCTGCGGGAACTTAGACCGAAATTTTAGGGAAAGGGAACACAGCCCGAGTTTTCTGAGAATATACAGTGACTGGATTTCACACTGAAGTTGAGACAGCGTAAGGCGGCTCTAAACGTGTGAGAGACATGGAGGCTTCTGTTCACTGACAATTGTGTTTTTGTTAATAATTTCTAAACGGCAAAATCCGTTCAACTGAAATCTTGTGAATTAAGATTTCGTGTAGAGCATTAATTCTGATAAGTTTGGCGATCAAGAAAGAAGATCATGTAGGTGACGGTAGGATAACAACCTTCATCAAGCAGGAGTCTTTGAAATGTACCCAAGGCAAGTATCGCATCTAGGTCTCACAGCCAAAAGGTTTCAATGGGTAAACCAGCCTCCATTTAGGCAACACGTAGCAACCATAGAAAAATCACATCTTCGGGGGAATCGAGTTTTGAAGTTCGCCGACGCCATAATTTGAATGTTCTGCGTGACTCCACCACCCAAGTGCACTCGTCGCATATTCATGGGATTTAGTTTTGTCCCGGTTACACAGCGGAAGACTCGTTTATCTCGAATACCTGTTTAAGTCCTTTAAAAATTTATAGATTCGTCCTCCTAGAATTATTAACCTAAAATAATGGATAGATATAAAACGTGATTTCTTTTTAAAAGATGGGGCTCAAAATTTCCCCTTCAACAAGGCAGTAGATATTGCATGTATTTTGCTTGCTTTCTTTGAGTAACGCAAAAGTAATCGAGTAAATTTACGAAGTAATTAATCGGTCACTTTTTTCAGGGAGTAATTTGTAACAATAATTTATTAATTTTTAGAGAAAGTATTTGTAATTGTAATTAATTAATTTTTTGGGAGTAAAAGGCACAACTCTGATACGGATCGACCAGGCTCCAAGTCATACGCCTTCGCCCGGAACGTCCGCGGCTTAAGCCTTCTCGGGGAGAAAGAACAATGGCCCCCAAAATATTTATACCTAAAATAACAGCATACGCTGTGGCACTGGGCATAATGTCTGACCCTGCTCGCTGTCTCAACGCAGACACTATATTTAGGTCTAAACATATTTTCAGTCATGGCCTTCCTAGAGCTCCCACCTAAGATTCAAGTGATTGGATCTTCTATGTTCTTTTTTGGAAAGGCAGACACTCCGAATTTCTTGGAATTATACATTACACCCAATTGATTCTATGCGCTCTTAAAATGCACGCTGACGCAGCGCATCTGTCGAATTTGTGCCTCTCCTTGTGCCAACGTCTAGAATGCTCAACTTCATGTAAACTGCTTTGAGTATGTGTTCAACTTGTCAACTTCTTCATTAATGAACAACCTAAAGGCAGCCATTCTGATATACCAAATGCCACACACTATACTTTGTTACAGTTTAAGCCCAGACGCAGCCGATGGTAAAAGGGCGAGCATGTCGCCCTGAACAATGCTTGCACTGCATGAGCGGGCGTGCGTGGCAGGGACGCTGAGAGCCCGAAGCTCGCGCTTCTAGCAAAGGCTGCGTCTGAACTTCAGCTGACCAAGTGTAGATGAATAAGCTGGTTAATGTAGTCAAACTATACTTCGTTTCAACTTGGGTCCAGACGCAGCCGATTCTACGAGCGCGAGCGTGTGGCCCTGAACAGTGTTTGCATTGCACGAGCGCGCGTGCTTGGCAGGGACGCAGAAAGCCCGAAGCTCGCGCTTGTAGCATCGCCTGCGGTTGGACCGCGGTGGAAGAAATACATTTAGGGGTGACTCTGGCCGCTCTTCCCACGGGGAGCGAGCGACCAGATCGTGTTCGGAGCTAGCCTCGAACCAGGAGTCTACTCTGTTTCACCTTATGATGTACCGCAGAAAGGCTACAAGCGCGAGCTCCTTGCTCTGGGGCACATCTCGGCGGCACAAGCTCTCGTGACTTAAGAGCGGCTGCCAACGCTATCAGCTCGCGCTTCCAGCCTTCGCTGCGGTACAACATAAGGTGAAACCACGGTGGAAGAAATACATTTAGGTGGTGACTCTGGCCGCTCTTCCCGCGGGGAGCGAGCGACCAGATCGTGTTCATAGCTAGCCACGAACCTTATGATGTACCACAGGAAAGGCTGCAAGCGCGAGCTCCTTGCTCTGGGGCACATCCCGGCGGCACAAGCTCTCGTGACTTAAGAGCAGCTGCCAACGCTATGAGCTCGCGCTTCTAGCCTTCGCTGCGGTTCAACATAAGGTGAAACGAAGTATAGTTGTTCCGCGCCGCCGCGGAGGGCGCTGAGGTGTGAGCACCGTGGGTATGATGTCTCTCCTGGGCGGCCACGTTGTCGGGGGCGTAGCTTGCTCGCCTTTTTCGCGGTGTGGTGGTGGTGTGCGCTCAGTGGCTGGCCTCATGTTTTGCTTTAGTGCTGTGTCGATCACAGGTACCACCATAGTGCATGAAGATGAGCCTTAACCCGAAAAATAAGTCATGCTATAAGGATGGGAAAGACGTGCTTCGTTCCCAACTGCAGTTCGGGGTACCGGAACTGCGCAGAGCGAGTGTCCTTATTTAAAGCTCCATCGAATGACGCTCGCCTGGAGCAGTGGCGTCGTGCAATCCCGAGGGCCGATCGCAGGTTACTACCTAGTCTCCTCACCTCGTTGACCAAGTGAAGACCAAGCTTGACAGTCTAATTTCTGTCGAAGACTGGGAATGCGAAGAAGTCTGGACAGAAAAGGCTCAAGAAACCAAGGCTGTGAACTGCATGCTATATTACGTAACAAAATTTTTGAGCGTGAAAAAAAAAAAAAGAAAGCTACACGCTGCCTTGCATGCCGATCCGCTTTCAGCATCGACAAGAACATTTCTACTGAAGCAGCACTGACAAACGTGAAGAACAGAGCAGGCCTTATACACCCCAACAAGAACCTTTTCCAGCTACTGAAGAAAGCGGAACAGTACTTCGTGGAAAATAAAAGCCACCAGACTGTGTACAGGAACACAATCGACAGTGTTCTTGACACATGCACAATAAAGTTTCCATGCGCTGAACGCAAAAAGCAACAATTGCCCAGTTGCTCCACTACTACTTCAGCATGCGAAGGCGACAACACTGTAAGCATATTACGATGAGTAGGAACAAACAAGCTCAAGAAATAAAGAAATCAGCAAAGCAGTGCTCGTCCTAGTTTAAGGGCATGGGCTAACAACACAAGATGTAGGAGATGGCGTTCTTTGGTAGTATGCAGTGAATTCAGCTTTTATGTACATTTTAAAGCAAAAATATTTATCAGGTATTTCTTTAGCTGTTTTACGGGGTGACGCCATATTGTGAGAGTATAGATGAAAAGTGATTTATGTCTTATAACCGCTACTATTGTTTGACTTTCAGTCACTGTGTCATCATGTCAGTCAGTATGTCACCATACTGTGTCATCATTTCAGTCTCTAGGTCATCATAAATAGGAATTTTTTCTGCTCACAAGGTTTGTATGTTCTACAGTACAAGTTGACATTGTATGTATAAACCATTTGTAATGCTAAAACCTTTATGCGCATGTAAATAATTATTTAGGCCCTGCTATGTAACAGTAACATTATTATAATTTTTTTTCAATAAGGCAGAAGCAGGGTGGAAAAAATCACCCGACCTTCTATAAAGCCACGCTATGTGTAAAAAAACAATTTACGGAACTGTAACCGAACACGTTGTTTGACAACACGTGCGAGCATGACCCAGGTGTTTGCTCTAAATTACTCTAAATTATTGAAGGCCTGCCCAGTAGATTATGCCGGGAAGTTTTATATTTATACAAGTATTTTTGTCACGCTAAATCATCATCGGAATGTTCTCGTTAAAAAAAAAAAACATGAACCGCACGGCGGAAAAGGTAATCAGTGCCAGTGCGCGAACATAAATCCACCATTTCACCACGCAGTATACAGGGACCGAGAAAATAATGCATATTTTTCTTCACAAGCCCTCTGAACAAGCCTTCACAAGCCCCTTTATACTTGAGCGCCATCTATCCCCATGCGAGTGAAGCGCGCTCGGTGCGCCGAACATAATGTGGTCGCCGCGGGAGACAGAGAGTCATCACCTAAATGTATTTTTTCCACCGTGGGTGAAACGAAGTATACTTAGTTCCGCGCCGCCGCGGAGGGCACTGAGGTGTGAGCACCGTGGGTATGAGGTTTCTCCTCGGCGGCCACGGTTTCGGGGGCGTAGCTTGCTCGCCTTTTTTGCGGTGTGGTGGTGGTGTGCGGCCAGTGGCTGGCCTCATGTTTTGCTTTGGTGCTGTGTCAATCAAAGGTGCCACCATCGTGCACGAAGGTGAGCCTTAACCCGAAGAAAAAGTTATGCTATAAGGATGGGAAAGACGTGCTTCGTTCCCAACTGCAATTCGGGGTACCGGAACTGCGCAGAGCGAGTGTCCTTGTTTAAAGCTCCACCGAATGACGCTCGCCTGGAGCAGTGGCGTCGTGCTATCCCGAGGGCCGATCGCAAGTTACTACCTAGTCTCCTCATCTCGTTGACCAAGTGAAGACCAAGCTTGACAGTCTAATTTCTGTCGAAGACTGGGAATGCGAAGATGTCTGGACAGAAAAGGCTGAAGAAACCAAGGCTGTGGACTGCATACTATATTATGTAACTAATTTTTTGAGTGTGAAAATGAAAAAAAGATACACGCGACCCTTAATGCCGATCCGCTTTCAGCATCGACAATAACACTTTTGCTGAAGCAGCACTGACAAACGTGAAGAACAGAGGAGGCCTTATACACCCCAACAAGAACATTTTCCAGCTACTGAAGAAAGCGGAACAGTTCTTCGTGGAAAATAAAAGCCACCAGACTGTCTACTAGGACAGATTCGGCAGTGTTCTTGACACATGCACAATAACGTTTCCATGCGCTGAACACAAAGCAGAAACAGGTGCCCAGTTGCTCCACTACTACTTCACCATGCGAATGCGACATCACTGTCAGCATATTACCATGATTATGAACAAACAAGCTCAGGAAAAAAAGAAATCGCCAAAGCAGCGCTCGTCTTAGTTTAAGAGCATGGGCGAGAAACACAGGATGTAGGAGATGGCGTACTTTGGTAGTATGCAGTGAATTCAGCTTTTGTGTACATTTTAAAGGAAAAACAAATGTCAGGTATTTTTTCACCTGTAATACGGGGTGACGCCACATTGTGAGAGTATAGATGAAAAGTGATTTATGTCCTATAACCGCTACTATTGTTTGACTTTCAGTCACTGTGTCATCATGTCGGTCAGTATGTCCTCATACTGTGTCATCATATCAGTCAAAATGTCATCATAAATGCTTTTCTGCTCACAAGGTTTGTATGTTCCACAGTGCAAGTTGACATTGCATGCATAAAACATTTGCTATAACCTTTACGCGCAAGTAAAGAATTATTTTGGCCGCACTATGTAACATTGTTATAAAAAAATTTCAATAAGTAGGCACGAGCAGGGTGGAAAAATCACCCGGCCTCCTACAAAGACAGGCCATGTGTGTAAACAATTTACGGAACTGTTACCAAACATGCTGTTTGACAAAACATGCGAGCACTACCCAGCTGTTTACTCTAAATTACTCTAAATTATGAAGGCCCAGTAGATTATTGCGGGAAGTTTTATATTTACACGAGTATTTTTGTCACGCTAAGTCATCATCGGAATGTTCTCGTTTAAAAAAAACAGAAACCGCAAGGGGAAAAAGCCAATTAGTGCCAGTGCGCCAACATAAATCCATCATTTCACTGCACAGTACACAGAGACCGAGTAAAGAATGCATAATTTCCCTCACAAGCCCTCCACGAAAACGTTCACAAGGCCCTTTATACTTGAGCGCCATCTATCCCCGTGCGCGTGAAGCGCGCTCGGTGCGCCGAACATAATCTGGTCGCCGCGTGAGACAAAGAGTTGTCACCTAAATGTATTTCTTCCACCGTGGTCTGGACCCAAGCTGAAACGAAGTATAGAACGGGTGCATTTTTATGGGAAAAACAAGCGCCGAAAAACTAGGACAATTAAGGAAACGACGACACAAGGCGCAAACGACGACACAAGGCGCTTCCTTACTCGTCGTTTCCTTACTTGTCCTAGTTTTTCGGCGCTTGTTTTTCCCATAATGAACCAACTGGCCCAACTCACCATTTTGTTGTATTTTTTAATTGGCACCAGCGTGGAAACCAACACTTATTTTTTTATCATGTCACTTAGACTTTTTTGATTTAAACAACATTTATTTTGTTGAGTCACACTCACATTATTCAAATCACTTCAGTTAGAAAATAGACTTGTTAGCTCTAGATATTTTTTTTAATGGCTGCCTGGTATAAATATGTCCTGCTTGATAATTATTTGATTCTAATAGCTGTCCATATAAGGAGCAAACGCTGATAGACGAACGGTAGAGAAAAATATGTTTGCAGTGTTTTTGGAAAAAGTGTTTGATTTAAATCATTATATCTAAATCGATTGGATTGAAATCACGATTTAAATAATCTTGATTTTTATTCTACACCCTGGTTCACACGCACTAGACGCACAATTAGATCCTCCATCTTGTGAGATTAATCTGAGGCTTCGTTCAGACCGGCAGTTTCTTTTTCACGATTGAGATTAAAACAAATCTTGAAAAATGTGCGGTAAACAACACATTTTAGTCTGCCGCTGATGGGCGAAATTGACGGTACATGGAAAAATACTTTGTTTTTACAAGAGTTAGAGTGTGGAATGTTAAACAGATATTTGGGTCGCAAGGTGGTACTGAATTTCGGAAAGGGTCTTGGTCACTCAAGCTCGTAGTTATAGCATTTGACAGAATCGCTTTGAGCAATCGTGCAATTAAAGCATCATTGAAGTGCCAGCTGCACACCAGGCTCGATTGCCATGGATCAACTAGTGGAATAAATTAGGAAAACAATTAATAACTGTACCATCGAAAGCAAGCTGTGTTGTCTTGTTGCAGCTACAATATTCTTACAGGCAGTGATTCAACGAACAGGTAAGACGATGAATAACTCAACAATTATCCCTGGCAGTACAATTAATTGACAAGAAGGAATAGTGCAGGAATTTTCGTGCTGTAAACTGTTCCGCAGTAGTGAAATTATTTTTTAAATGAAAGAAATCAAATCTGTCTTTTTTTTTTTTTTTGTAAGGACAACATCCGTATGGCGAAGCTTTGCGTAGGTCGTTTATCGCAATTTTAACTTTAGACACTCTGAAGCGCGATTTACAACTTGTATGACGTAAAGAGACGTTTCAAGCAACCACAAACAGACACACATGAGTGTAACTGAAGGCAACAAGCGAGTCTTTCATGTCCATATCAGTATTAAACCGTTTTGAACATAATTAGGCATATAGCGAAACCACTTACCCAATAAAACAAAGTGATCGCGTCCTTGCACATTTCTAGTCAAGGAAAGAATAATAACAGCAGGAGGTGTCATTCAAACGCCCCGCCTCGAGCACGCGCTCCATGCCTTCCACCGTGCTTTGGCTGCGAGAGCGCGCGCTTAAGGTGCACCAAACCACAAAACGTTTTCAAAGGTCGCAAGCTGGAGCTGGACACGGGATATCTGAAGCACCTCTCTGTTGTTTTTACCTTGTCATTGTCTATAGCGGAGAAATGGTAGCAGTCGTTCGCTCTTCACAGCAAGCTCAGCTGAGGCGCAGACCGGTCAGGAGTGGCAACTTGACAAATATTCCACAGTCAGGAGTACCGTCCCAGCATGCGATCCATCTTGTATAGATTGGCGTTGCACAACTACTTTGAGCACGCACGTGACTAAGAGCATCCGCTCTAGCGTGATGGAGTCGCATAGTGACTCCAGTCACGAAAGAATGAGGAGTGGTCTACAAAACGTTAAAATGTGTTTTTGACGCACCCGTTTCCGGCTTGAGCGGCGTCACCGTCGCCGTCGCCGTCGGCGTCGCCGTCACCGTCGGCGTCGGCGTAACCGCGCGGTGCGTTATGGGTAAATTTCCCGCTAAATTTGGCGGGAAATTTTCCCTAAATGGGAGAAAAGCAGGAGGGGCATAGCCTCCTCTCCGAACCTTCCCCTCCTCCTACTCAAGGGCTGCGCTCTAATTCGGCGTAACAGGGGATTGTAAACGTCTTCCATTTTTATTAGATATTCAGACGTATGCCTTATAACCTTCACATATACTAAGCATCAACCCCTAAAACATTGCTTCTCAAGTTAGGTGCACACTCGACAATATCTTATCTACTCACATTTGCTTGTTTTATAAACGTAAATAACGTTATTGTATTCGTGTGTAATTGCGCCTCCATAACGTCTTTATCTGATGAGCTTTCCTACTGCCATATATAAGAAAAAAAAGTGATAAGTAAGATTTGAAAAAAGACCCTTTTCAAATGTGAGACTCACCTTTGTGGCAGTTCCCAAATCTCCAATATTGTCGCTCTAATGGAAGTGATAGGAGATCATGCTCGGCTAAATCCAGCACCCTCGATTTCGTGAATCGAAGATAACGCATAAAGAACCAACGTCTTTTCCCCTTCCTGCTGTATGCTTTCAAAGACGTTTGCCTTTCCTGGTGCGGAGAAGCTCTGTAGCGCCGCCATGGGAGCCTTGGGTTTGGCTCTGCACAAGGTGGGTAGACTGACTTGCTAAGGGGTCTATTAAGTCAAAAATAGATGAGCATTTATTTGGAGTGCTTCTGATCAAGATTAAGATATTCGGACCCCGGAGTACTTGGTTTCAGGTCTGAGGCAGGCAGCTGAGTTGACGAGACCACGCGCAATCGTGCCAAAGCGCCGTTATAAGATTTCTGCACGCACAAAATTGAGCGCCAGCCATTGTGAGCACAACTGTCTGCCGTTCTATACATTTTGTTAAAGGTGAATCAAACAAGTCAGGAAAGAATATAAAAGACTTCGAAGACTGAGGCTTATATCTGGATCCGAGAGGGACATCGAGGAACATGAGGGGTGTGGTCCTCGTATTATTCTGCCTTTTATACTGCGCCACTGGGTTCGGTTTTTTTGGCGTGGACTTGAAACGATGTAAGTAGATTGTTTCATATAGCTGAATGGGTGTAATTATTTGGAAAGCTGTATTAATCTAACACATTTGCAGATTTGTTTCTTGTCAATGGCATTTGATTCCGTAGATCTCCGCCCAAAATTTGGCAATTAGATACGGTGGCGGTTTTTCGAATCGCGCGCCTTTACTAAAAAAAATAAACGCGTAGCACAAGAAAAAACAAAGGTTAATGTCCTTTTAATGCTTCGCTTCTAAGATAAGAAATAAGGAGGTAAGAAATAACGTTCGGTATAATTAGTACATATTTTGTCTATTAATTAACTTTCAATTAGTCAATTTAAAGATAGGGTGTTGATTAAAAACGTTTTGGATGTCATTGACAACCTTCAAATCACGAGAAAGAAACTTCTGCATGTCAGTATATATCTTAGCCCCAGGTATTTTGCAGTAAAACAATCGGCATGCAAATTGCCATCTGAAAGGTTTGTGCAATGCCCGTCAAACTGTTAGTCGCTCGGGGCATGGCAATTGAGCAATTTTTCGTGAACTTCTTAATTCTCACTTCTTGTTAACATTTCGCCACATGAAAAAACACGTCAAAAATGTCAAGGTACGCACCAAATCTTGTCTCCTCGCCGTCTCCTATCATTGCATACTACGTTGTTAGGTCTAAAACGACTGCTAATGTCTTCTTCATATCTGATTCTTCTCGGGTCATATAGAAAGAAGGTTTCTAGACCTAACACAAAAGGTGTAATACCTAGAACGTATCAAGCCTGTGCATGAATTCTATTGGCATGTGTAGCTTCCAAAATTAATTTCTCGCCTGTGCTGTGATGTCAATAATGTGGATGTAACGAGATTAGTGAAGTTGCATCATTTGTAGGCAGTCCATGAGAATAGCAACAACCGCCTTTAAAGGGCAACTCCACCCAGTTCCGAAAATATTGACATGGTGAGTTATTACACATTAAAAATCACTAATAGTAGGGACTTCGTCTTTGCTTCGCGAAAAATGCGATATATCATGTCAAATCTTACTTTAAATATGAACGCATATCAAAACCAAAATGTCGGCTTCATCTGGCAACATTGGCCTCAGGCTCCCAAAAGAGCTAAGGACATGGCTATCACGTGGTACGCGATGTCACGTGGTCCTCTGCGCAACGACGGGCGGGATTGAGGCGGACCTGCGGACCACCGTTGAGGCGGGCGTGTGCCAGGCGCAAGTGTCGTCTGAACCGAAGTCTTCACCACATTTTGGTGTCTACGAGATTCGACGACGTCTGCACAACTGCGTCATCCGTCTGCGCAGGGGTGGGAACGAAACTCCGCGAGACAATAATCAAAAACGGCGAGACGACGACGACAGTTGTGACGCGCGAGACGACGGTAACGGCGGGAAGGCCGGACGGCACCCAAGAAACGCGCTGCGCAGGCGAATCGCGTGGACACCGCTGAGCGCAGAGACGAAACGTTGCGAACGTCACCCGTTACGCTTGCCCGGAGAAGTAAAAACGAACAGAAATGGGCAATGGTGATGACGTTGAGCTCATTGATGACTTCGCCAACGCGGTTGCCATGACTGATGTTGGTTGCGCCTCAATTTTCCCGTCAGAGTCAGCCTATTTCGGCAACTTGGTGCGTTGCAAAGCTTGCCGGAACACTTAAGAAACTTTTAGACAGAACTCATAATATTTGACGCGTGGTGCTTTGAGGTGAGACTGAAGAGGACTGCATTGTATTTTTTTTTTTTCAAAAACAAATATGAAGCGGAGTTGCCCTTTGATGTATTGCCACCATGTCCACGTTTCTGAGACAGAACATGTCACAATGCTTACAGTCTTTCTCCCGTCCAAAGCTTTGAGGAAGACGCTTGCAGAGTCACTCGATATTTAAAAATACTGCAGTTGTAGCTTTCCCTCTTTGATTTTTTTTTCTCAGCGAATAAATACTTGAGATCAATGCGGTTGCTCCACTCCTCCCAGCGCTGCCGCAATTCCATTCCCATTCTATTCTATAGCCGCAAAAATCCCGAATCATTCCGAAATCATACCAATTACAGAGTGGCAACTCCGCAACACGGATGTCCACCATCTCAAGGTGATGATGCCCTTTTTACATGCGCCATGCCAAACGACTACGGGGCGTTTTCAGATAAGATCGAACAACCATGTCCGGTGACCATTTTTAATTTTGACGAAAAAAATATTTTGCTGGCTTTATGCCCAGAAGTATAAAACCAATCCTTGTTTTCGAAAAAAATAGTTTATCTTTGCGGAAAAAAAAGTTGTAAAGCACCCTCTCGGTCACATGCGTGTTTTGCGTATCGCGCGATATTGACATTTCGGGCGG
The DNA here is from genome assembly GCA_037355805.1 of Ixodes ricinus. Classification (NCBI taxonomy): domain Eukaryota; kingdom Metazoa; phylum Arthropoda; class Arachnida; order Ixodida; family Ixodidae; genus Ixodes; species Ixodes ricinus. The sequence goes on from JAZHYW010036173.1 coordinate 33,397, forward strand.
CTTCCTCAAAAACCTGTTCCGGCTACGGGTCTCGAAATATTCATTGACAAATTAGGCATAGGAAGGATTGACAAAAAGTATTAACCACCGAGTATTAGGGTAGTTATTTTGAGAAAAAAATCGCAAACACGACACATTGCGCAATAACGCTCTGGATTAAAGAATATTTTTCTCCGTATCTATAAAAGCTAAGGTCTTCAAGCTTTGCCAGTGTGTTGCCCTGTATATTATTCATCTTTGCTTAAAATATTGTTGTCCTGCTTAACAGGAGAAACTCACTACAATTGCTCACACATGGGCATTAAATTAAAAATGCATTATTTTGAAAATCATTTAAAAAAAGGCCATCTTTAATTTTCTTTAGACTCTCTCACAATAATGATTATAATACGTACTAACAAAGTCTGCAAAAATATGATGCAATATTTGTGTGGCTTTTAAGTTATAAAGCGAGAAACATGGCCCAATCGACGCTAACGCGGTTGCCGTAGATGGGGCGTGTACGTACCCGTTCTTCACAATTTCATTATTATTAAAAAGTGTAAAATTGCTACAGGGTGGTCAGGAAAAGGCGAATTGACAGCACAGAGGCGGACGGTAGTTTTGAAGGAAAAATTCATAATACAGTTCCCTACAACCGACCCAAAAATGCCCATGGGCCGGAGGGATCGAGGTGCGCCACCCTGTAACATGCTTCGCGGTGCCTACAGCCGGCGTATAGCGTCTCCGGCTACGCGACGCAAAGGAAGCAACCGAAACGACTTTGCAAACAGATCAGCCTACAACCTTGGCGGTAACATGATATAGGAAGTAGGACGCGGGCGAACCTGAACCTGCGCCGCCTGTGAGCGCCAATCGATACGCCGCCGTGGAGGGCCGCACGACACGTAGAAAATAAAGATACATAAAAAAAGAAAAAAATTGCGATTGAATGAGATTGTTTGTAACTTAATTTATAAGACAACGGTTTGGAGAATCGTGAAACCCTATTTGGGTATGCCCACGTGACCTACGTAAGTGATGGTGGAACAGGCCACTTTAAGAACAAGTACCAACTACACAAGCTGCAGAGCCACAAATACACGTCAGCGAGGTGTATTTTTTCGGCAGCTTGACATGGCAAGAGTGCCTGTGATTGAATCGGGGGCCGTGTCAAGCACCAGACAACGTTGTAAAGCCTCCGACGGCCCACCAAGTCGGTGATCAAGTCGGCGTCAGAGATGTTTACCCCACTAAACACTAAACTGCCGAACATGAAACTAATCAACCTCCCGAAAGCTGACATCAAAGCGTTCAGGGACATGAAAGCAAAGGACTGGGACTCTGTTTCCGTTGTGCGTGGAATTCAGTCCTGTCACTTGTGGCAGAGTACGCGGTGCGACACTTCGCAACCACAGCTGTTTTATCAAGAACAGTAGCCGCAGAAAGATATATCTTTAAAAGTAAAGTATCCTATGGCTGCGAAAAGCAGATCGAGGTTGCGAGCTTGCGGTGCCACTGAGAAGAAACGAACAGTGATCGCTACAGGCAATACGGGAAAAAAATGTTCCTCCTCGGAGTGCCAGGAGAGCGCCGTGACCGACTCATATCAGCGTCCGGCAGAAAAATCCACGCGACAAGCTCCGAGTGTGCGCACAGGATCTTGATTAATTAAACTAGTTTCAATTGTACCACTTTAAAAGGACCATGAAATGACCTTTTCAATTTTGCCAGATAACTTTTACATTAAACCTTCAACGTTCACTGAATGCCGAACAGGCATCCATTTTCGTCTCGGTTTATTAACTTCTACACAAAAAATTAATTAAATATAGACTTTTTTTTCTCTCCAACTGACCGAAAAACAAGTTGCGACGTAATTTTGACGGTCGTGACGTACCCCGGCACAGAAACCGGAAGCTCTCGGCTGTAGGAGACTGCGATCGTTAGCGGCGGCGAGTTGGGGGTGCGCCGGTAGGTTTTACTGCGCTGATGGCGCTGATGTCCCTGACGTATTTTCTAAATCGGCGCCTCTCATCGCCGCGATAGGCATGGACACATCGCAGCTGAGCGATATTCAATGAGATATGTTGCGCTACAGCGACAGCATGGGACTAGTCCCATACGCCATTATGCCTGTTGAGAAGTGCGGCGAGTCTTCCGGTGAAGTCTCGAGAAATCAACCCAACTGTCATTATTGGTAAAAGGCGGCCCGTGGCAGTCGTTTGCAAAGCGACGTAGATGAAAACAAATTGCCGTGGCGTTTTTCGCGGCCTCGGAGATGCAGGAGCGAGCCGACATTATAAAAATATACGTTTGAACTACGACGGTGTCAGCAAGAGCCACGTAGATACCTGTTCACACTCGGAGCGGACGCGCGCGTTTGATGGAAGTGCTGTATTCGCGCTGTTTGTAAGTGCTTCGGGACCGATCTTTTACGATTGCAACTCGATACTGACGCGACACTCGGCAAAGGAAGGTTGGACCGGCATTGCACGTAGCTCCTACGAACTGTTATAGCTCGACAGTGACGCGCAGTCGTGTCAGAATAAAAATGGCATACTAATAACAAAGTGTACATACCGTGTTACGAAGGTAATTCATACGGCGTTTATTTGAGCTCTATATCACACAAAACAAGATGATAGAATCGACGAGAGTCCCTTTTCGACGAGAGTGTTCGTCAACACTGCCTCGGAAAACAGGAAGAGATTGACTTCACCTCTTAATCTAAAATTGAGGTCAGCGATCAAACTATAATGCGGAAAGGGTCCACAAGGGTCGCGCGGGCATATTCCATTCAGCACGCCAGCCGGTCGTGGGCAGACGGTCTTGGCCAAGTACCGTCGAAACAACGCTGCGCCGAGTCGGAGTGCCTTCTAGACCTATCTGCCGAGCTCGCTTGGTCGGGGTCGGTGGATTCGTCGCTGTTATAGGTTTTCTCGGGTGTTTGTGGATCCAGCGTTCTTGTTCGTCGTGATCTGTTTCAAGTACTTTTTCTTGCTGCTTGAAGTCGGGACGCGCGAGAAGAACACGTAGAAAAATAAACGTTCGTTGGTCGTCCCGACCAAATAACTGAGCAACGCTGTCGTCCCTACTGCGCAAGTGCAGTAGTTGCTTCGTTTACCACACGATAGGTGGCGCTTGGCTCTCAGCATTGTCAAATTGGGCAATTTTCGTAACATCTCCAATTATGCTACAAAATGTGGATCTGAATATTATTTAACAAAACTTTTAGGAAACATTCGCCGCCTATTTATTGTTTACGATCGCGGTGCTGGTGGGGAAGGCTCTTACCCAATAGGCGACGTGGATTCGGCTGACGCGCTGCGATTCCGCGGATGCATCGCAATGAAAGGGCAAAGAGCTTTCGAAGGAAAGAAGGCGCAAAAGAGTCCAGTTTTCTTTTAAAAGTTCTATATCGAAGAACTTTTTTTGGCTCCCTATTTTTGTGTTTTTGTGTTTTTTTTCACACCTTTTACGACGATGGGTGGATGAAATTCGATTTCAAAATCGTTTCATGGTCCCTGTAAACATGTGTTATTTCTTACCACTATTTAGACGTCAGCAGCCCAGCCTCCCCACGAAGGGTGGGCTCCGAAATTCGCTGATCCGAGAAATCTGTATTTAGATTGTTGACTTGTGCTTCAAACTCGCCTGTAATTTTTTGTATAATTAAATTCTAATTTTTCACGAAATCCTGTCATAGTGCTTTCTCTTCACAGACTTCCTACATTTTTCGACCCGTTGCTTCCATTTGTTTGAAATCGGCAACGTCCTATATTTCTCCACTCCCGTTACGTCAATTCTGGATATTTAGAACCCTGTAAAAAGATAGTAACAAACAAATATTGCAAAGCATTTTTGA
>JAZHYW010036174.1:0-28730 GCA_037355805.1 Ixodes ricinus
GCCCTACGCGAAGGTGGCGCCATGTTGTGTCAAAGTTCAAAGTTAAATCTGCGTTTCCAGCACCAGCCGCACCACGTGACCACGTTTTCTGGTGCATCGCACGTGAAGGCCTTTCGACGCTTTCGGCGGCGGGCTTAAAGATAGTGCCTACTGTCTTTAGTGGTGTGCGAGAAGTTGGAGGTCTGAAGAAACACCAAAAGACAAGCGTGTTTGGGCTCCGGGCCGGGTTGCGCGGCCACTCTGAACCAGAGGCGATGATCGTGTGCCCACGCCCTGGCGAGCAAGATTGTTTCCAAACGCTCCGAGGGACGCCACTGCGCTTTGCCTCGCCAAACCTTGCCGACTGCAACCAGACAAATCGGACTTTGAGGTTGAAAGGCTCCGGCAGGAGCTAGGAACGGCACCGAGGTAGGAACTGCTTGTTCTGCGCTACCATGCAGTGCTCGGAGCTCTCGGCGTCATTCATGCTTGCGCCGAAGCCTCTAGGGACTCCCTCGGACGCGAAGTCGCATTTTGCGAGGCTTGGATGGGGGCCTCCCTCTCCAAACAGCTCAGTGATATTTCGCTCTTTTTTTTTTTTTTTGGCAATAAAAGCTCTCGTTTCTGCTCGGGAAAACACGGGGGCTGACAAGATGGGACCGCCTCCGCCGCCGCTGATGAGGTTGGCTGCCGCCATGTTCTCAGCTGTTCACTCGCTCCCGCTGACGCAGTAAGCGCCTTCCCATAATCCTCCCCGTTCCAAAATGCGATGCGACCTCCGTTTACATGGGCTGAATGAATGCGCATTCGCCGTCTCGATCCACGTCTGTCTGGCGCCTTGAATGCAATGCGCTTCTCTAGCGCATTATGCCGTTTACATAGACCGCATCGGATGTGACAACTGGATTCGATGTGACTAAGTCACATTCATGTAAACGCGGCTACACATTCGTGTCTTGACTGAACGAATATGTACCCGTTGTTTGTGACAATTGCTTGACCTTAGCACAGTTTTATAGTGGAACTTTTGATCATAAACAAGAGTTCTAAATGTTTATAAAATTTTTATGAGACTGATATACTACAGTAAGTTGATGCCTCAGAATTCACCAATGAACCTTCGTCACTTTGGTTTACGAAAGCGAGACAAGGTATCCGCATCATATTGCACTTTTTTTTTGCAGGCAGTTAGCCTACTTAGAAGAATACCAGTAAGCTCTGTAACAAGTGTGTAGCGCCCCCTCCAGTCCACCCGTCGATGGTCGCCAGCCTCGGCGGGCAACATTGATCACCGCGCATAATAAACGCCGGGGAGCTCGCGCTCCCCAGTCAGTCATCGTCCACCCTCAACCAGGCTGCAAGTCGTCTCTCTCTCGGCGGGTGCTTCGGCCCCCTTCGTCCACGTTCTAGAAAGTTCGTGACACTGGCGACGAGGAACCGTGGCACTGGAGGCCAACAACGTGCACGGTTCGGCCCACGCCGCCGAGAGAGTCGCAACTCCGCCACCCGCTCCTGTCGCCATGCCGCTCTACGGGAGGCTCGAGCCGTTCGAGGGAGATGGGTCCGCCTGGCCTGTCTACGAAGAACAAGTCCACGTGTTCTTCCGGGCGAACGACACGCCCGAAGAGAAACGACGGGACATCTTCTTGGCCAGCTGCGGGACCCGCGTCTTCAGCCTCCTGCTCGACCTCCTCAAGCCGGCCACGCCGCACGTGAAAACGCTGGGTGAGCTGCTCGCCACGCTGCGCTCGCACTTCAGCCCGGCGCCGTCCACGCTTATGGAGCGGTTCCGCTTCAACAACCGGAGCCGCCGGGACGGGGAGACCCTCGGGCAGTTCGTCGCTGCGCTACGAGGGTTAGCGAGCACCTGCGCCTTCGGCGACCAGTTGGACTCGCTACTCCGGGACCGGTTCGTCTGCGGCATCAACAACCACGCCATGCAGACGCGACTCCTGGAGCTTCCCGACCCCTCGCTGGACGACGCGGTGAAAGCAGCGCAGGCGATGGAGGCAGCAGCAAAGGACGCCAGCGAGATTGCGGGTGCGGCCGGCTCACCGTCGGCGGAAGCGGCGGTGAACAAGATGGCGACACGGAGCGGTGCCTGCAGCCGCTGCGGTGCTGCCCACTCCCCTCACAGTGCCAGTTCGTCCAAGCACAGTGCTTCACGTGCGGGAGAACTGGGCACCTCGCACGTGTCTGCCGAGGGGGAGGACGAGCGGCGGCCAGCAGCAGGAGCAGCGGCAGCAGCAGCCTGGTTCAAGCCCGGGGTCCAGCCAAGCCCGCGGCCAGGGTGGCCGTCGCAAGAGAACGCGGCGGGGACGAGCGGCGCCAGGACCGGGTCCCTCCTCAACGAGACTCCACGTCGTGGCCGAGGACCCGCAGATTTTCGACGTGTGGCAGACGAATAAGCCTCCATCGTCTGTGCCACCTTACTTGGTGTCTGTCGAAATCTGCGGGCACCCCATCACCATGGAGCTGGACACAGGGGCCAGCGTGTCGGTCATGGCCGGGAAGCTGTTCAAGCGGACCTTCCCCGGCGTGTCCATCGAGGCGTCGGACGTCATGCTGCGCAGCTACACCGGGCAGCTTTCCCAGGTCCAGGGTCGGGCCCAAGTCAGCGTTCGCCTTGGCGACAGGGAGGCAATCCTTCCCCTTTACCTAACCAAGGGGTCGTCGCCGACGCTGCTGGGCCGGAACTGGATTCACTCGCTGGGTGTTCGGCTGCCGGAGTACCAGGAAGCTGCGCTGCACGTGGTGAAGGACGTCCCGAGCCTCCTGACCGACTTCCAGTCCCTGTTCCAGCCGGGGGTGGGCACCTTCGCCGGCACGACGGTCGGCATCCACGTACCCGAGGGAGCCCGGCCTCGGTTCTTCAAGCCGCGTCCGCTGCCATTCGCCCTCAAGGACGGGGTCACCCAGGAGCTGCAACGGCTGCAGCGAGAGGGTATCCTGGTGCCCGTCAAGACCTCCGAGTGGGCCGCACCGATTGTGCCAGTCCTCAAGCGAGACGGCCGCGTCAGGATCTGCGGGGACTTCAAGGTCACCATCAACCCCGTCGCTACCGTCGAGAAGTACCCGCTGCCTAGGATCGAAGATCTCTGGTCGGCTCTGTCCGGGGGACAGAAGTTCTCCAAGCTCGACCTTCGAGATGCCTACCAGCAGCTGGTGCTCCAGGATGCCGCCCGGAAGTATGTCACCATTTCGACTACCATGGGACTCTTCCAGTACACGCGCCTACCGTTCGGCGTGGCCTCAGCCCCAGCCATCTTCCAGAGGGAGATGGACAACCTCTTCAGGGGCATGAGGCACGTGGCGGTGTACTTGGACGACATCCTGGTGACCGGTATCGACGACGGGGACCACCTGCAGAACCTGCGCAAGGTCCTGACACGACTGCAGGACGCCGGTCTCAAGCTGAGGCTGGACAAGTGCGTGTTCCTGACCCCCAGCGTGGAGTACCTGGGACACATCATCTCCCAGGCTGGCCTGGCCCCGGCTCCCCGCAAGATTGAGGCCGTGCTCAAGGCGCCGAAGCCCAAGAGCAGAAGGAGCTTCAGAGCTACCTCGGCCTCATCAACTTCTACAGGAGGTTCCTGCCCAACCTATCGACGCATCTAGAGCCGCTGCATCGTCTGCTTCGCGATGGTCAGCAGTGGGCCTGGAAGAAGGAGCAGGACTTGGCCTTCCAGCGCAGCAAGGAGCTGGTCATCAAGGCTCCAGTGCTGGTGCCACTTCGATCCGGCCAAGCCTGTAGTCCTCACCGTGGATGCGTCGCCGTACGGGGTAGGAGCCGTCCTGTCGCACCGGGGTCAGGATGGTCAGGAACACCCTGTGGCGTTTGCTTCTCGTCGGCTTCATGCGGCGGAGCAACGCTACAGCCAGCTCGACAGGGAAGGCCTGGCGCTCATGTTCGGGGTCGGGCGCTTCCACCAGTACCTGTGGGGCCGGCAATTCGAGGCGGTCACGGACCACAAGCCGCTGCTGGGGCTGCTGGGACCTGACAAGGCGGTTCCAGTGCAAGCCTCGCCTCGTGTGGTACGCTGGGCCTTGACGCTGGCTGCCTACCGCTACAAGCTGGTCTACCGCCCTGGGAAGGACCTGGGACCTGCCGACGCCCTGAGCCGCCTGCCCCTGCCGGAGGTGCCTGCTGCCGTTCCAGAGCCAGCTGACGTGTTCCTGCTGGAGCGGGCCTACCCGGGGGTGCTCACCAGGACTGCGGTGGCGCAGGCGACCAGCCGGGACCCGGTCCTGTCTCAGGTGGTCAAGGCGGTATCCCGAGGGGAGGAGCTGCGTCACCAGGCCTACAGCCACAAGACCACCGAGCTGAGCTTGGAGCAGGGCTGCCTGCTGTGGGGTTCCAGGGTGGTGATTCCACAAAGTCTCCGGGCCAAGGTCCTGGAGTTACTGCATGCAGGGCATCCTGGCGTGGAGAAGACCAAGATGGTGGCACGGTCGCACGTGTGGTGGCCTGGCCTGGACCAGGACATCGCTCACCATGTGCAAGGCTGCCAGGTCTGCCAGGAGAACCAGCGAGCCTCGCGTCATGTGGAGATCACCCCCTGGCCGTTCCCACAGAGGCCCTGGTCCCGCTTGCACGTGGACTACGCGGGACCCTTCAAGGGCCACTACTTCCTGGTGGTAGTGGACGCCTTCTCGAAGTGGGTGGAGGCACTGCCAGTCACCACTCCGTCGGCGAGCGCGACCATTGCGGCGCTGCGGCAAGTCTTCGCGGCGCAGGGATTGCCGGACATTATCGTGTCGGACAATGGTCCCGCTTTCGCCAGCGCCGAGTACCTGGAGTGGCTGCAGAAGAACGGGATCCGCCGGATGCTGGTTCCGCCGTACCACCCCGCTTCCAATGGTGCTGCCGAGCGGGTGGTACAGACCATCAAGAACAAGCTGAAGAAGAGCCAGCCCGGGGATTTCCGAACGCAGGTGGCCCGGGTACTGTTCCAGTACCGGACCACACCCCACGAGGTCACTGGCCGTGCCCCCTGCGAGCTTCTGCTGGGCCGGATGGTCAAGACACCCCTGGACGTCTTGCATCCAGACCTCCGGTCCACTGCGCTCCTGAAGCAGCTGAAGCAGAAGCTGGCTGCTGACCGAGGGTGCCGTCCCGGGCCTTTGCCGGAGCCGGGAGCGTCGGTCTACGCCAGGAACTTCCGTCCTGGCCGACCCTGGTCTGCCGGACATGTGGTTTCGCCAGCGAGCGCCTCGTCGCTGCTCGTCCGCATGCCCGACGGGACCACCTGGCACCGGCACGCCGACCATGTCAGGCCTCGCCTCGGGACCGCGCTTGTACCCTCGGCCGTCACTTCGGGAGAGCAGCCAGCAGGGGGACCGTCGTCAGCACCGGCCTTGGCCAGTGGACCACCACCCACCTCGGAGGCGACAAGAGTCGCCAGCCCTGTGGCACCAGTTGGACCGGTGCCACTCACCAATCCGGTCCCTGCAGCTCCACTGGGTGGAGCGCGACCGGCACAGGCAGCGCCCGGCGTTGCCACACCCGGCCCGTCGACACCAGCGACCAGGCGGAGTACGCGGCAACGAAGGCCGCCTGACCGCTACTCGCCGGGGTAGCCATCGCCGTCGACCGGCCAGGACTTGGCACGACCAGACGCCGAGTTGGTGTCGGCCGTGTGTGTTATTTATGTATTTTGTTTGTAGGAAACAAACTGGGGGGAGGGTGTAACAAGTGTGTAGCGCCCCCTCCAGTCCACCCGTCGATGGTCGCCAGCCTCGGCGGGCAACATTGATCACCGCGCATAATAAACGCCGGGGAGCTCGCGCTCCCCAGTCAGTCATCGTCCACCCTCAACCAGGCTGCAAGTCGTCTCTCTCTCGGCGGGTGCTTCGGCCCCCTTCGTCCACGTTCTAGAAAGTTCGTGACAAGCTCTTTTTTTCAATATGCAGCACTTCATACGTAGTTTCAATTGTTTTCCTCCATAATCCCGAGATGTTTGAAGAACTGAGGAAAGACGGCAAGAATGTCTAGTTTTGTTTCAATCTTTTGGCTTGTTGCCTCAGGTTGAATAAATAAAATATATATATGTATTCTCCCGCACACGTGGTTGCCGTTAAATTTAAATAATCGAATAATAAACGCAACGTAAATATGTGAAATTCGAATTCAGTCGGTTAATTACCTTTTGATGAAGCATAGTACGTACTGTCGTGAACAGTACGAGCGGAAACGCCGGAGCACGTGGCTTTCCATATATACTGGGTTACCTCGAGGCTGATAGAACTGCGTAGTTGAGAGGGGGCTGCCAGGGTGTGCACGTCGGAGCATCGGAGTAAACGCACACTCTAACAGCCCACAATCCACTCCATAGTTTTATCAGCATCGAGTTAGCGCGGCATGTATCGAAGGCCACGCGCTTTGGCATTTCCGCTAATATTTTTTGTGATAATATACATTAAGCCAACAAAAATTTCGAAATCAGATTTGAGCGTCAAAAAGGTACGCAGATATCTTCTCGGCATTGTGAACCAATGTCCAGAACACGGGACACCTACCTCCACTAGACTGGCTATAAAAAGCCACAGCCGAATCCTCACCAATAAATTTAATTTCCATTTTATTTTATTAGCCATTTGAACTGGGCCATCAAAGACAAAAGATGAATAATAACACCTTACCAAAGTCCCGTGCCTTATAGGGGTTTCAAAGCGGCCCAACAGATAAAAAACAGGTATGAAAGTTAGTTGACAGAAAAAAAGATCGTCTAACCTTTCTATGCAATATAATATCTATGCTCGAATATACAATCACCGATTTTTTTTTGTGTTATAGCTATTTACTTTACTTTTTCAGCCATATCCCAAATTTGAGGATGCATATTTAGAAATCGGTAAATCTGACGTGTCAATGTTTGTTCACTATAGCTCGTACATATTTGTCCTCGATTATAGCACAGAGAGCTGTGCAGTCAGATGCAAGCTTGAATAATTTACATTCAGTGGCTACAGTGGTCTTTTGTGGGGATCATGCGACTGGCACTCTAGAAGTCATAGGTTCCTTGTACTTTTTTGCACCGTTGCTAAAGTTAAGCCTGATAAATACTCAACAGTGCCAGCACTGCTCCAATAAAACTATATTCAGGCGGCTATGTGGCTTTTTTGTGGTTCTTCTGTGCTCTATGCAGCATCTATTAGCAAAATGCTCCAACTGGAACATAACTTTAACAAAGGCAAATTAATCTAAGTGTGAACTTGCATCGACATGTTTGATTGATTCATCAGCTGTTTTTCTCCAGCGCGCCTTGACATAGAGCTGAAAGGGATATATCCGTGTATATCCCAATTTCGAGAACCATACGTTTTACCGTGAGCATGCATTAATTGCACCATTCACCTAGATGTGTTTGTAGATTTGTGTTTGTCCTTTGACCTCCTTGTCTCCCTCCTCCAGGGATTATTAAAGTCGTTCTTTTCCAGCTCACTTGCACCTTTGCATTAATTGCATTATCATCATAACCTTAAAATGCAGGCCGTTCACCCTTGTTCGTCGTAGACAGATGTCAGCTGATAAAACCCGTTTGCTGAACTGACGTATAACTCCCGGTAAGCTCAGTTGGTACAGCGCTAAATTGGAAATTGAGAGGTCCCTGGTTCGACACCAGGACCAGGCGGAATTTTTTTCTGTCGCGCACCAGTCATTTAGCTGTGTTTGGAGATTTGTGGTTGTCCTTAGTCTCCTTGTTCCCTTTCTCCAGGAATTATTTTCGTCGTTCTTGCCCAGCTCGCTTGGACCTTTGCATTAATTGCATTATCATTCTTTACACGCCGGATTCTATTTCAGTCGGCAGTATTAAGGAGTAAGTATCCCTCACTTCTGTCTCTTACTGCTGTAAACGTATTGGCAAAAACTAGTATTTTAGCCAAATTTAAATTTTCATATTTCTTGAATCTTTGAAACACACATCTTTCAATATTTGGAGTTTTTTACATGTACACCTGATCCTTGGTTCAGCATCAAATTCTAAGTGCTTTCAGCCCTGTATCTACATTTCTTTGGCGCTGTAAGACCTTCGTTTCTGTTCCGTCATAAAATGCCTAATTATCGTCATCCCGGATCTTGCAGTTAGGAATCTGCACGTCTTGGCACTTTTGTAAGTGTGTTGAGCTGTAAACGTGAGCGAGCTGCTGACACAAAGGGGATATAGTTTGAATACAGAAGTGTGCACTTGGAGCAGCCGGAAGAGGTAATCTGAATGCTTTTATTTTCCAGATTGTATGGGGAGCACTAGCAGATTGTGTTTAGTAAAACAATAAAACGTATTATCAAGTGTGTGGTACAGGCAACGGGTCCTGCATGTGTGTGACAAGCTGGGCTTCGATGAGCCTGCACGAGCTCTAGGCACGTACTCACAAATCTTAAAATGATCTTGTAAAAACACACACCATGTCACATATTTAGGGAAGCGTATCTCCGATACGAGAAGTGTTCCAACAGATGCTGAGGTTTCCCATTAAGGCGCTACTCATTTACACACGAGCAACTGAGCAAGCACTTTTTAATAAAAAAGAAACGAACCCCGCAGAGCTTGAAGACGAGGAAGATAATGCGAAGGGTTGGTAAATAGTGGGAAGCAAGACCGCTCCGAAGGAGAAAAAGAGAGCGTTAATTAGAGCCGTGGGAGCCGGGCCAGCCGTTGTATCGAAGACCGGCCCTCATGGCTGATTTTGAGCCTTAGTTGCGGGTTTCAGTCCATGAAGGGGCCTCAAACCTGAATGTTCATCAATCTATACTGCATTGATTGTTCTGTGTGAAACTTGTCACTGCAAAAATGCTTTTTTGTTAACACAAAAGCCTGCCAACCACTAAGAGCAAACAGTAAAGAGATTTGTATATTACACTGGCATTTTTCACAATAAGTCTTACATATCTGTACACAATTATTTTAGTCACCCCGCATTTTTGTTCGTAAACAAATAAGGCGAGTCAAACAGGGTGACAAATTTATCTGTATCTGCAGTGAAACCAAACCAACGAAAATTGCTACCTTGGACGCAAATAACGAAAATATTTGACGCTGAAATGTGTACCAAGAATTTAACGTTCAAAGTCATCGAAGATGGTTTCTCTTGGTGTTAGTTTTCTTGGAAAAAAAAGCGAGAGGCCTCCATTCATCTCTGCTATGTTGATGCAGCACTGCTTCTACTGCTTTACCCAAAGCATCTACTATGATGCTGGTTGGTTCATCAGGTTTAGAATACACAAGCAAGGTGACATTGGCAACCGCGATATTGATATAATTGAAATCTTTAGATGCTGAGTCGGTCCATGTCAATGACGGTTTGGAATCGATGAGAACCGCAATTAGGTTATTTAGTAGCGGGTAAGTTTTACCGAAGCTGGACACGAAACGATGGTAAAACATCAAGCGAAGAATGTATTAATATTGATAAATTAATACAAAACTTTAGCAATCTTAGGAACCCGTGGATCTGACGTGCTCTAAACGGTGTTAAATAGTTGCGTATAGCCTTAAACCTCGTGTCGACTGATCGAAGTTCATACTTATTAACCTAATACCCCAACAAATCCATTTTTGGGGCACCAAACTCGCATCTCGCGATATTAATGACAACTCCATACTGGTCAAATTTTTGAAAAGTTTATAGAGGCGCCGTTTATGTGTTTTTTGTTTCTCTCAGATGCGCTGACCAATAGTTTGCCACGAGGTTCAGCGAAACAAAAGTCGAGACTTCTCGACAGATGGTCCGTAAGGAGTAAAAATGGCTGCGAGAAATTGCGCAGCCGAAATTGCACTCGAACAAATTCACAATGTCCAAATTTAGTTACAATGGCTGTATTAGGGATGTCTTCAGGTACTAAGGACATGCTTGAACGATATCAATTTTTTTGAAGTAAGGACATAGTTAGAGGTTTGAAGAGAATTCTTGGAGGTGATGAATTGGGTATTTATCTGGGATTGCTGGACGACTTGTGCACAATAATCCTCGTAAAACCAGCAGATGCCGAGTTGCTCAATGAAGGTTGTATGAATCCCAGATCCATCATGTGTTAAATTTCCTGACGTGCCACTCGACATTTTTCTGGAGCTATACGACGGTCATGAAGTACTGCACATACTGCTTCACAAGTTGTTGTTATAGAGCTGGATCTGATTGAAAAAAAATTGCAAAGAATGGTGTCGCACTTGGTTTAGTTCTCGCATGAAGCAGTGTAGGTCTCACGAGTGGTTGACTGGAAAAAATACTGCGTATGCCGTCTGAGTGATAGCGTCTAAGACTTTATGATGTATCACGCCAACCAGAAGTCCGAAATGGGTATAATAACCGGCGCCAATAATGTTGTATCGAACATCTATAACAATTAATATCCACCTGAGTGTACGGGGTAATCCGAAATTCACAGTTGCCGATCTGAAATTATAAGTTGAAATTGCTGTTCTATCGGTTGCTTGCAGAGCATTCGTGTATGCGGGGATCTTACGAAGGTTGCAGAAATTACACTAACATCTGGGCCGGCTGGAAGACGACTCAACTGAACTTGCCGCCTTCAGTAGTTTTTCTGGTTGTTTTTGTCTGGAAAGATAAGGCGTCTATGACCTCTGACCCTGACGGAGATCTGTCTTTTGAGCTGCAGCGATGGAACTACTGATGTGGTGACCGGCTGTTGGGTCGAAGTCTTGAGTTGATTGAGGCACGGAACGTTGGTTCATGTTGCGTGGACTAAAGAAACGATAACAAAACGACGTCTTGACTCGACCAGCTGTGCGAGTTGGCGCACGTCGTCTTGGAGTTGTTGGGTTTTCTCCACCTGCGTGTTCATGAGGGTAGAGTGGCAGGGGCCGCTTGTGGTGCAGAATGTTTTAGGATCTTATCTGCAAGCCTTTCATGGTGCGTTTTTGTTTGTCTGATTCACCAATTGCTGCGACATCGTTCTAAAAATGCATTTGCATTTATGTGTGCAGTGCAGCCGCTCTAATTTGTCCATGGCTTCAGTGCGTCTTCCAGACTCGAGCAGTCTATTTTTTTCTCTGCTACAGCAGCTGCTAAAGGCGTGCTGATCACGTGACGTCAATTTCATCGTTATATTTATCGGGGCAAGTAAATTCGTACGTAGGCTTCGCGACATCAGTTTTCCCGCTTGATTTAGTGCAGAAAATTGAAAGGCGTATTACTCACGTAACGTCGATCTCTTCGCTAAATTTAGCGTAATATACACTCTCTGCTTCGGAATGCATTCCACACTAGGAAATCAAAACTGCCTCAGCTCACTCCAGCTCACCGTTTGGATAAATGTACTGCTTAGCCACAAATTGACTACGGGGGCTCGCCAACAACCAATCCTGCAGCGTATATTCTGGTTCGTGTTCATGGACAATTCAATGTGTGTTTGAAAACGCCGGACTTGAACAATGTCTGGAAAAACGCACATGTTCTGAGAAGTGGAAATCAGCAAGTTTTCCTAATGGTCATTGGCGGCACGAAGGCACAAGAAAACACTGCAGTTTGTTTTCGCTACGAGTTTAGGAACCTCACTCTGCTCGATTTCCTCTGGTATCTCCCGTCACCCTTAGCGCAGGGAGCGAGTAAGTAGCGCGTACCTTGGTCTATTACCAATGGCAGGTACCTACCATAAAATGTGTTTAATCAAAGCGAAAATTGTTTCATGGTCCCCTTGAGCAGTCCAAAATGCCACCTACAGTTCGCATATGGTACACGCGAAACTAGTGTCTGGAACGCGTCACCGACTGAGGTGTTCACCGCGCAGTCAACGATGATCTTTCGATTTCTGCCTGACGACGCCGCACAAGTATCCTGCTGTTACCTGTTGCAAATCTGGTGGAGGCACACCAGCCGAGGTGGCTGCGATAGACGCCTGTTTGGCTGCAGGTCGCTCTTCTACGAGATAGTCGACGGAAACCAAAGCAGGCACGAGATGGGACGCCATGACGAAAGCGGCATTTGATTCCGCTCTTATTTTTCGCAAGAAGTTCTACATCTAACAGCAAGGATCGTGATATCCCACAGCGTCACAGACCTGCTCGTTTGTCTTAATTTGTTGTTTTTGTGTGGACCACTTTCAATGCATGGATGCTACATGACGATGAACACACTAGCAGGAGACTCGTTTCGGTCACCGCAGCGATTCTATATAAAAAACCAGCCACGGACTGACATGTATTCACTTTATTGCAATGAGACATCGATAACCCAATTATATACAAAAAGGATCCTCGTGGTTGGATGGCGCTACGCGCTCTTCTGCGAATAAGAAGAGCGATCTCCTGCATCTTTTTACGGCTAAAATATTCACTTCCAAAGGAGCGAGTTGTCGCTTACTGTTGGCTTAGAACCAATGTCTCCTGCGCAAGAAGGAACGGCTTAGTGTGAACCGCGACACGATTCCTTTGGTTATGAGTCCAGTTCAGTTTGGCCTCCGAAAACCTGTAAAACGAAATTACCGCAACTGTGATCATCTCCCTTATTTCTTCTTATTTATTCTCGAAGCAAGTCAGTCAAGGCAGAACTTACAAAACAAAAAAAAGAAAATACAATGGTTTAGAGCGTGCGCTTTCAAAACTTTATTTTGAGCCTGAGGTCAAGAAAAGCAAACTCAGGATATGGTGTCTTGACCGGCCAGTGGTTCCTAATCTTGCTGCCCCGCGCCAGACAGGGAAAAGGCTCCATCTACGTATGCGAGCGTCAGCCGCTCTGTGGCCCATTTTGCCGAAGACAAGACGTCATCTATGGATCACACATTACAGACTACGTCGTGTCAGCGAGCTGCTCATTGCTAGTCCAGTCGTCAAAATATATGTAAGCCGCGCGCACCATCTCGTGTGGATGCACTTCATAAAAACAGAAAAGGAGCATTTAGCAGAAAAATAGCATAGCACGTGAGATGCGGTGTTAAAACAAAAATGGAGCCAGTACGAAAACAAAAATCTTCGTTGAATACCGGTTGCTGATGAAATATATAGCAAAACTACTAACCTGGACAGGACAGACCACCAAATTGGAAATCGGAGGCCGTTCTTCTCGAGATTGTGTGGGCTGGCCGCTCCTCGCGAAATTCGGCGCATTTCCCTCTGCATATTATACGTTTCCTTAGATTCCAGAAGGCGTGCCCTCGAAATAGGATGGAGCAATAAAAACGTTCGAAAACAAACAGGGGACGTGATGCATGGATATATAAAGACATACTTGCGTAGAGAGTGAGCGTGTGCATGAGTGTTCAGCCGCGTCGACTTACATTTCCTTCCAGCAGCGTTCAACTCGTTCGTTCGCAGGTTCCAGCCATTTCGGCGCGGTGCGGACCTTTCCAGTCTTCCACTCTGAATTTCTTCGACTGGAAGAATGAAAGATTCGATCTCAAAACGAACGTACGACGAAATACGACGATCCAAAGTTTTTTTTCCTTTTTTTTTTTTTTGCCCTCGCTAATATTGTTCACGTTTTTCTTATGTTTTCCCTGCCTCCATTTCGTTCATCCGGCTCACTCGCTGCCGCATGACTGCGTGGCAAAGCGGGCGATTAAATTGAAGTATTTGCATAATTCCTCCCCCGCGCATTTATCTCTTCATCTGTCGCCGTTTCTTTTTTCTTTCTATCTATCTTCTTCACATTTTTTTTTTCCGAACCAATTCTCTGAAAACCAAGTTGGTCGTTCGATGGAACGTGCGTTCGTTCCAGTTGCTCGCGTCCGTGCCCGGACGTGTGCTGGTGTGGGCCTTTCCCGCTACGACACCCTCGATTTGGCCGGGGCCCGGGCTTGCGCGAGACTTCTCCCTGCCCGGAAACGCGCCTGACTTTAAATAAATCGAATGCGCACCACAAGTACCGTTGTACATGCTTCAATTTTTTTTTTCGTATTACTTCACATCTTGCCGAGTGTCTCTTGAGCTTGGAAGTTTCTAACGCGTATCCCTTTACGTTCACATCTGAATTTAGAACAAAACAAAAACCCAAAAAACAAACACATGGGTAGCTTTATTTGATCGCAATGTTTCTACTTCTTTCCTTCTAGTGAAACATGCAAAAACGACGTGTAAGCGTGTTTTTCAATTTTTTTTTAAAGCTGTACTGTTTTAAAAAGTTTCAGCCCATTCTCGGCTGTCTTCGGGTATCGTGTCCTCATCTGGAACATTTTGTAGAAGCGTTGTTTGCATTAAAGCTTCGCTGACGCATCTGCCTCGGGTCTGTCACCCTCCCGTCGCCATCGCAGAATATATGGTTGCTTTGTGTTTCAGTTTATGGCCCAAGTTCGCCTCAGTAAACTTTTAAACTCACTTTACTATTGGCACATCATTTTTCATCCGTGACAATATATTTGCCTTCTATGCACCTCCCGCTTTCTCTAGGCTCTAGGGTCGAAATATCATTTTTTGCTTGAGACCTAGAATCGAGACAGAAACAATTAATATATTTAGCCAGAGTGAGTTCTGTTTAGCGTATGCAAAATGGGTTAGACGCATTGAAAATTGGATAGCGGTCAAACAAACCAAAGCTAAGGCTCAAATGCGCTATAATGTTAGGATAATTGTGCATATTAAGACATTTCCTGAATGCCTTTATAAGGTATAAAAATAATTTCGTAACGGAGTACATCTTTTTTTTCTAAATTTCCAATGGATACTGTTATTGACAATAATTACATAAGCCTACATCCTTAAGAAAATTAGCAGCTACTTTTATCTTTGAAATCTTCTAATGCACGAAATGCAGTGTTCAGGAGCAATTTTTTAAATTATTTGGAAGATACTCATTCTAGTAGTGAAAAACCTATATTAGGCCTCTATCCTTTAGTTGATTGAGATGCATTATACAGTCGTTCCATGAGTGAAGACATTATCCAGTCATTCAAGAAGTGAAGAACCTATGTATATTTTTATCCATTTGGGGAAAACATAATGTATGCATACCGTGACCAGGGAAGGGGAGGGATGCAGAGAGCAAGAAAGGAGAGAGACGGGGCTAGGAGGAGAAGGGAGGCTGATGCGGAAGGGGGAGGACACTGTTGGATCAGTAGGAGGGTGAGGTGTGGGGTTGGGGGGGGGGCGGGAGGGGGAAGGGGTGTGAAACGTGACGTGTCTATCCCTGCTAAATTTAGCGGGAAGTGAACGAGGAGCCAGGAGGAGTGGGAGAAAAATTGGAGGGAGGGCACCGTATGAGAATCGACAAGGGATGGGAAGAGAGAGGGATGGGGAAGGAGTGAGAGGTTGGGAATCGAAGGAAGATAGGGAGGGATCGGAGAGGGAGGGGGAAAACACCCTAGGTGGGAGGAATGGGAAGAGAAAGGAAGGGGAAGAGAAACGAGTGATGGGGAAAGGCGATTACTGAGTCACTTGAGATGTCATGCTAAATTTAGCGGGTAAGCTGACAAATAAAAAATAAATAATTATATTACCTGACCTAAACGCCATTACAGCTATCCCGCTAAACTTAGCGGTAGAATTCGACGTTACGTGATCTGATGTTGCGTGACATATAAAGTAATTACGCGTCCCTGGTCAATCTGGCGGCGA
Organism: Ixodes ricinus; assembly: GCA_037355805.1. Lineage (NCBI taxonomy): Eukaryota > Metazoa > Arthropoda > Arachnida > Ixodida > Ixodidae > Ixodes > Ixodes ricinus. The sequence goes on from JAZHYW010036174.1 coordinate 15,486, forward strand.
AGCTAAATTGGTGTTCATGGCGCAACCCAAATAGCACATATTTTGTATCAAAATTTGGTAATGTGCTTGAAAATTCAGGTCTTTAAAAAAACGGAAAAGACAAGCTACAAGCTAAACTTGACATTCGTTGGCCAGGAGCCTCCGTATCTCGGCCATGACCTGCCAAAGAAGTGCCAAACTTGGGCATTACTGCTGGTAGTTTGATTGGCATCTGGCATATTTGGGCCGAAGTTGCCAAACACGTGCCATAGCTAGGCTTAACTTCTGCTTGTTAGTTCAGTTTCATGTGGCAGTTATGGGCCTAAATGTTCAAGCAAGGCTTGACTACTTGTTATTTGGTTTATGCCTTGCATTTGTTTCTCAAGTTTGGCACTTTGGCAACTATGTGTCAAGCCAGAGATAGGCCATAGAAACGCAAAATAAAAATGTTCTGGAACTAACTAAAGCCCTGGGGCAAATCTGAGTTAGATCAAGGTTATGCTCCTATGTTGCGAAGCATGTACCAAGATAGGCATTGTACTGGCGTGCTACGTGGGAAGTCGAAAATTTCCACTATAAATTTTGCGGAAAATGCATGGACGGAGTAGAATTTGGGATTGGGAAGTGGGAGTTCGATTAAAGACATCTTATCTCCTAACAAAAATCGACGTTTCTTTATTAGCGGGGCGTTTTAATGATAGACGCAACCAGCTCAGTTGAAAATATAATGTATTGATATAAATTATAAAGGATCGCCAGAACCAGCGTCGCGGAGTTCACATTGCGGAGTTGGAATGAATCCTGAATCAGAACATACTTGCGTGACCCCGGAATGGTATCTGAGCGGAATGGCGGCCATGCTGCGAGGTTTGGAAAGAAAATGGTAATCCCTGGGATGAACAGGGGAATTGAATAGGCTCGGTCCTTATGCGAGCTGAGTCGATATTCAGTTAGGGCCTACGGCCTTCTGGCGCAACGCTCGAAAATTGCTAAAGTAGCTCTTGAAACAGCATTATTGCGATGAAGGTGACTGACGGCATAATTGTGTGACCGGCTCATGCTCGTTTGAATAATAAAGTGGAGTCCTCAGTTAAGCAGACAAAACTGAAGTGTGGTACAAGGAAAATATGTTGTTCCTGTCGCCGCGAGATTCGACAAAGCGGCGGTTCTGACCATGAGCATGAAGCTCTTAGCCCGGCACACCTAACGTTAAATTGAAAAAAAAAACTAATAAATAATTTAATTGAATAACGTAGGAGGAATGCGAGATTTGTACAGCCAACGTTAATATATATATTGTAATGCGGGTTTCATAAGATGTTAATAAAGCCCCTCTTGCTGCCGTCGTAGTAATTACGCTTTGTTATCGTTTTTGTGTTTTAGCCGCAGTGCATGGTGATTTCTGTGGGTATACGCGGCGCTACTACTGACAGCGTATCGGTCCTTTTTTTCAGATATTCAAAGCAGACCACAAGATAGCTGCGTCTTGCTCTACGCACGAACTAGCCACATTTAACTCTTCATCAAATAAACAACACGCTGGCCATGCATCTCCTTGTAATGGGGGTTATAGGTCAATTTCCGTAAAAAATTTATGGTTTGAATTTTCGCTTTCTGTTGCGAGAATTCTCTGCTTTAGCACACTATCAATGTCTGCTGTGTAACCAAGTGCCACATAGCGATTTGTGCGCCTACCGCTCAGCTTAGTAAAATGAGTGTCTTGGGAATGCATTTTTTATATTTTAGCGGTTGTTTCTGCATTTGATAATTTCATCATTATATTACTGTTTTACACACAGTGTATAGCCGTCACGCACTCACTTTTTAACGTTTAGAATTTAGAGGAATGGAACGGTAGGGTGGAGTCATTTCAGGAGTGGCAATGGGGCCGGTGTCTCGATTCCTAAGAGTTGAAAGAAATGGGAGAATTTGGAAACCTAAATTCCCTGGAAGGGAATTAGAATGGAATCGAGGAGCCCATTCTGCAACAGTGGTCAGCGCATAGCTCTTTGTAACACGTTGGATGAGATAAATAAATAAAATAAATACGAAATTCGTGTCTGGGTCGGGGGCTGTTTATACGATATCGCTATAGGACCGCTCAGAAGAATCGAACTTAAAAGGATGTAAGACATTGAAGCTGCAAGTGAGGCAAGCAATATATAAAATACAAAATAAATGTAACATTTCCTTGAGACTCCACGATGAATTTGCGGGCGACCAGGCTGCCAGGCTGAGGGCCACTAATCGTCGAGTGCTTCGCGGCCCAGGGATGAAGCAGCAGCAACAACATAGACTACAAAAGCGGACCAGGGGATGGAAAAGTAATTCCCTGAGAAGAATGTGAAGTGGTTTTCAGCTTGGGATTGCTCTACGCTTCTGCCATCGAGCAAAACGATCCGCTCGTAGACGCACCGCCGGCACCAGCGAGCGCTGCGTCTGAAACAACGCTCATGGGAATCATCTGAAAGCAAAAGAAGAGCGTCGTTCGTCGTCTCACTAATGGCTCCGGAGAGGAGAGTCAAGACAAAGGAGGCTATCGTCCGACTAATGGTCACGATCCTGCTGGCTGGCGTAAACAGCTCTCCCGGAGGGCGATCGTTTCGGCGGCCTGGCGGCACGCTGCGGGGACGGCGGAGGAGTCGTCAATGTTCCGAAGCGCACGGTGAATTGAAAGGTCTTAAAACCGGGTGTTAGGAACCGAGGGTTTGGACCGGAACGAGGGAATAGTGGTGCAAAATTATCGATAGCACTGTCGATACTATCGATAATTGAAGTAAAATCTAACTATCGATAGTTAAAAAAGTAAAAAAAACAAACAAATAAAATGTGTGTACAAATCTTTGTTATGCGAAATTAGTCTGTGCGTTGCTGAGCTGCACAGCCTCGTGGCCACAGCGGCGCTGCCGGAAGATGACAAGCTATAAAAAAAGATGGAGAGACGAGAGTTGGCGTTCGGGCCGCATGGGATGAACGACAACGGCTGCCTGGCTCTTGATTACGGGAGTTTGATTGCAGCAGCCAGCCGGCAACCTGCCCGGAGCTACGACTTCCCACGAACAAGAGCGGCCGGTCGGGAACCACGCAGCTACCTGCCCGGAGATTCAGCCTCCCATGGACGACAGCGGCCCGTCGGGACAAACGCGGCAACCCGAGGCCACCGGCGAATGGCTGGTGGTACAATCGCTGGCCTGAAGAGGTGGGCTGGGAGTAGGCCTTGAGAAGACGCTGCAAGCACCGAACAAACTCCCAAACCTCTCACAACGGAGGCATCAGCGGAAACGTCCCCCACAACACCACGCCACACAGCAGTCAGACGCTCGGAATTCGCCAGAGACCCGCCAGACTGGATTACGGATTACAAGAAATTTGCAAAAAAACTGCAAATTTAAAACCTTAGGACAATTGCGGGTATCGAGACCCGTTGTCGCCAAAACACAACTCATTTTTCCAGAGAGGTCACTATGAACAAAATACAAAAAGACAAAAACTCTTCGCTATTTGTGAGGTCTTTTTGGGGTTTTAACGAAGTGCCCCCACTTTGATCCTCATTCCCGTGGATGACGAAGACCTCTGAGATCATCCCTACCGTTCTTGGTGATATCAGAAAAATCTGCTCAACCCATCGGCATTGCCGTTAAATTTGCCTTTCCTTTTTCTTGCCCTGAAGTCATAGTGATCGATCTTCACGTGATTTCTAGACGTGAAAATGCGGTCCCTATAGCGCCGATAAAACAATCCGCCTTTTTCATGCTCCGTTACATTGGTCCTAGCAATCTCCTGAGCTGTACCGCGAAACCCTGACACACTAGGGTCGCTCTTCTGCTCGACTGTCAACGGCACTCTGCCTACTCCGCAGTAGACGATCATAATTACGTGACGTCGGAGCTCTGAGATATCTTTTAATGAGTCCCGTCTTCCTCCGCCTTTTTCGCCGGCTCGTTGGGACGGCGTACGCTTTCTAGTGCTACGAGGTCAGGCCATTCTACAACCTGGTCCCCCTCATCCCGTTTCTCTGCCTTTAACTCTGGGAGTGCTTGCTCCCCGTCAGCTGCCTCTGGCTCTGGATCACTCGTCAACAAAGGGGCGAGCTGACGCGATTTGGACCTCGTACACGACTGAACTAGTCCTTCTCCCAGTTGTTGACCCCTTTCGCGCAGCAGGAAATCTGACCGGTTGGAAAACCAATAGGGATACTCGAACGGGACTGTTTGCGAGACAGCCGCCTCTGTCACTAGCTCTCCGAACGGGCCAGTTATCCTTACTGTCGCCATAGGCAGACAGACACTGCGCTTCTCGAGCAGCTGCTTGATCCAAACTACCTTTCCAGTAAAATCGGATGGCGTTACAAACGACGGATGAACAACGTCCATCGTCGCTGCACTGTCACGAAGCACCCTGCACGGCTTTCCGTTTACCTGGAGCTCGTGAAGATAGGGACGAAGGAGCTTCAGGTCCTCGTCACTACCGGTCACGGTCGAGAACACAACCCGCGGTTTCTTACATCTGGCCGCTTAGTGTCCCGGCTCCTGACAGTTGTAGCACAGGAACGGCTTCCTTGCCTCGAACTGCCCTGTTTGGCTTTTCCGCGCCTCGTCTCCGTTCGAGTGTTCTGCGCTCTTTTCTGGGACCTTTTGTCCTGTTTCGGGCTTCTCGGGCCCGTTTTCTCGCGAGCCGTTTCCCTGTCGGTAGGTCTTGCGCTGATCGCTCCGGCCGGGTTCGCTTTCCTCTCCGCTCAGCTTTCTACGCGTTGCGTACTCTTCGGCTAGCTCAGCGGCCCTTTCGACAGAGTCGACTCCTACCCTGTCCTGCACCCAGAGCTTGACTGACTGCGGAATGCTACGAAAGAACTGTTCGAGGCACACACACTCGACTACCTTGTCTCGGCTTTCGTACACTTCCTCGCTCTTCAACCATTCTATCAAATTGGTTTTAAGCCCGTAAGCGAATTCCGAGTAGCCCTCGCTGCTCTTTTGGATGCGTTTCTAAACCTTTGACGGAACGCCTCGGCAGAAAGGCGGTACCGTTTCAAAAGGCTGGACTTCACCTTGTCGTAGTCGTCCGCGTCTCCAGCACTAAGGCGCGCGACAACCTCTGCAGCCTCACAGGGCAACGAAGTCAAAAGCCGTTGCGGCCACGTTTCTGGGGCGAAGCTCAACTTCTCACATGTCCTCTCAAAGTTCACTAAGAACAGGCCCACGTCTTCCCCAACTTTAAACGGCTGCATGAGCTTCTTCATTTGATACGACTCGGTCTCACTTGCTCGCACCGGAGCCCCAACTCTACTGTTCTGCGTGTTTAATCGCTGTTGTTCAATTTCGAGCTCTAGCCTTTTCAGCGCTCGCTCCTCTGTCGCAGCCTGCGCTCGTTCCTCTCTCGCTGCAGCCTGCTCTCGTTCCTCTCTCGCTGCAGCCTGCTCTCGTTCTCGTTCCTCTCTCGCTGCAGCCTGCTCTCGTTCTCGTTCTCGTTCCTCTCTCGCTGCAGCCTGCTCCCGCTCTTGTTCCTCTCTCGCTGCAGCCTGCTCCCGCTCTCGTTCCTCTCTCGCTGCAGCCTGCTCCCGCTCTCGTTCCTCTCTCGCTGAAGTCTGCTCCTGCTCTCTCTCGCTGCAGCCTGCTCTCGTTCTCGTTCCTCTCTCGCTGCAGCCTCACTCTTTGCGTTCTGAAGCAGTTCCCACGCAATTTTAATTTCCTCTGCTTCTGCGCTCTCTGAAATCGCTTTACTGATCTCAGATTTCTTCATCTTTGGCTCCACCTCCACACCCAATTCTTCACATAAACAAAATAAATCTGTTCTCAGTAACCTCATTAGATCCATGATCGCTGCTTTTTAGCTTTGGCTTTGTTCTAAAACTTGTCGCAAGGTTGTACCAGAACCTAGCGCACGAGTCAAAACCTAAGGATTCCCAGCAGTTCAAAATTAATTACCCATAATCTGAAGCCTGGCGAATCTCAAAGCAAAGTCCAAACGCTCACCCGCAGATGTAGAACGATGTCGCATGGTCCGATCCCAACCGCTGCCAACCAGTTGTTAGAGGCGGGGTTTATGCCGCACGTCCGGGAGCTTCCTGGCTCGTGACGACGACCATTCCCCGAAGTGAAGAACCCAGGGGTCCAGTGGAGGTGGGAGAATCGGTAACGTAACGAACGGTTTAATTACATGGTTGCGATACAGTCGTCAAATCCGAGAGAACTCCTGGAGCAGCCTCACGCTCCGCCTTATATAGGGTCCGTTTTCTCCCTCACTCCCCGCCAGGGCAGCAAGTGCGCAGCAGCAACCCGCCGTCAAGTGCGTCGTAGCAAGGTCCGCCGCGTCGTAGCCAGAAGTGCGTCGTAGCCAAAGTTCTCCGCAGTTAGGTCATGCCTCTCTCCCTTTCGTGAGCGCACCAACCCCCACGCACACACACACGTCCCGTTGACGTCACGGACGCGCTGAGACCTGTCTCCGCAGGCGCAGACACGTAGGCGACGGTTCCGTACTCGTCGGGACTCGTTTCGTGCAGGAACAGACAGGCGGGCGACGGTGCCGGACAGATTCATGACTCGTTTCCGCAGCGTTGAAACTCGGAAGAAGGTTGCCGAAGGTTCCATTCTTAACAGCTGCGACAAGGGGCATGGTCTAGAGTTCAAGAGACTCGGGTGAATGTATGAGTAATGTTCCGCTGCCTGAATCTCTAGGCTGTCGTGGTCTTCGAGTACATCGCCTACCTGTTTAATCAAATCTGAGAGCCAAGTTTCCTTCTGTTTAATATATTCGAATTATAACTGCATATCATTGCAGTCGGAATCGGGACCTCAGAGAATATCGGCTAGCAGGTGCAGCGTGCAGGTCACGACTGAGCGGACGACCGGTCGCGTTCTTTGAGGTTATTCATAGATATCGATTTTAAGAAGCTGCAGGAACGGCCCTCCGATATTTTCAGGTTTCGACATCACAAAGAACAACTAATAGCGCTTCATAGTGCCTGCGTTCATTTCTTCGAAATACTGAATCAAAACTTTTTCTAAGCTAACACCTGGGCTAAGAAGACAGCGACAATGTATAACGGCAAATCATTACACAGCAGAAGTGGCTTTGACGGATTATAAGAAAGCGAGGTGGTTTGCTGCAGCAAGAGTTTCTAGAGTTTCGATAATGGTTGATTGCGCGACGCTCCAGTTTCACGTAGTGTAACAGCTTCTAAAGGTCCTTCGCCACCGTTTGCTCGGTTTTCCATAAATGTGCCATAGAACGCGAGCATTGCTAGGAACGAGTGCACTGCCGCTTTCGATGTTGGTTCCGGGAAATGTCTAATTACTATTTTAATCAATATATCCTTCTTCAACCTTCGCCAACGAAGGTTTACGAAAGACAAGTATCTTCAGGGTTATGCCTTACTCCGATGTTAATATCCTTATAGCGTCAATACTAAACGTGTATACGCGTGTAAGCACACTACCAATATATAAAAGAGGTAGATTCTGTACTGCTTTCAAGTTCGCTAAGCAATTAAAACTAGTGATATCAATTTTGTGGTTTTATTAATATTTATTTTGATTTAGGACAGCCGCGACGCCGCCGAAAGTCCAGTGCCTTAGACCGAGAAAGGCCACGCGCCCCGCAATAGCAGAGAGAGAGACGAAATGTTAAAGAGTGACGAAAGTATGCGATCACTAGTAACAAACAGTTTATTAAGATGTATATTTCTACAGCCTTCTCGTAGGCATGCTCTAGATGGACATTTCGGGAAGTCAACCTAAATAGACCAGGTCACATACTCTCATTTCTTTTATTTTTCTTATTTCCTTGCTCTGCTTCAAAATACTTCTCTAACACTTCTTTATTTATGAATTTATTATATCCTTAATATATAAATATTTATGCAATTCCAACGCATAACTAGGAGAATGGCGTCCTGATCGCAATGAATGTAAATCTGGAATGTTAGCAAGTACGCATTAACACCCAACTTGATCTGGTTTGCGTGCTTCTAATCTCTGCCCTATAAAATGTTTTTGTGCGCCTGTTATCGTCCGTCTAATGTGTCCACAACTTTTTGTTCTGCGCTGCATGATGCTTTATGCACTTTTACATCTAGGTTTCTTTTTGCTCCTTTATTTTTACGTGGTGATTTCAATGTGCCCCTGATCGAGTTGTCAGAAGCAGTCCCAAATACCACTTGCAATTCTGCAATGTACTCTGACTTCCCAATCTTTGCTTAGGTTTTTCATTAACACAACTTGTTGCTGAGCCTACTCGAGTCACTGTGTCTTCGGCCACTGTACTAGATCGCATTCTCTCCCCTGACTCTAGCCTTGCCTCTTATATATCCACCTTTCCGGGTATAAGCCATCACTCTGTTCTACATTTCTCGTGAGTTACACCAATGTCTGATGCTAGTGAATCAAGAAAACATTTCTTTGAGTATAGTAAGGAGAATTTTGGTGCTATAAATAAAGAATTAGCTGGCTTTCTTGACGAATTCCTTCGTAATATTTCTGAACGTTCGGTTGAAAGCAATTGGTCCCTATTTAGAAATAAATTTGTCTCTTTAATTACCTTATTCGTTTCATAAAGGTCTATTAAAACGATTTTTTTTCTTTACAAGAATTAATGTAACACTTAAGCGCCTTAACAACAAAAGGTAGCTTATGTTTCGTTCTGCAAAGCTATCTTGTAGTGACGCACGTTGGGAAATATATCACGCAGTTCAGAATGCTTATGAGCTAGCCATCAAGGACGTAAAAATAACATTTTTAATGTCACTTTACCCTCCATGTTACTTAACAGTTGCAAACAGTTTTGGCGCGTTATGAATGGAAACAAAAATAACGATTTCTCGCTCACTAATAATGATGTTACTTCGAGCGACCATGGTGCTCCTATTTTAAATTAAATTTTTCTATAACCGTTCTGTGTAGCTGATGATTGCTACCACTCTTTGTAACTTCATTATAATTGTTTGTCCATAAATCTTCTTCTAATTGGCTAAAACGGGATTGTAAAGTTGATTGATAACTTAAAAACATCTTCGTCTTTTGGAGTTTACAGGTTCGCCTCCACACTGCTTAAGAATACTAAAAAATTATATCTCAATGTACCTTTCCAAGATCTCCGAGCCATCTCTTGCTTTTGGTGTATTACCTGAGGAGTGGAAAATAGGGAAGGTGATTCTATTCCTTAAACATGGCGATAAACATAGTCTTGTTAACTATCGACGCCTTTCCTTAATCAGCAGACCTTGTAAACTTTTAGAGACCATAATATTCACTTATTTGTTTGACTACTTAGGCACTAACTCCTTCCTTTCCCCATGCCAACATGACTTTCGTTAATTCCTTTTCTGTAAGACTCAACAACTGACCTTCATTATTAATGTGCTTTCCATACTCAACCGTGGATGCCAGATCGACTTTTTTTAGATTTCTGCAAAGCATTCGACAAAGTTTCTCATAAACGCTTACTCTTTAAACTCGGTCAATATAATTTAGATCCTACCGTGCTGTCTTGGATTACATGTTGTAAACTAATTGCTCTCACTTCGTTCATGCTAACAATATAAATTCTTTTTTGAAACTTGTTACTTTTGATTTAGCGCAAAAGTCTGTCTTGAGGCCCTAGTTGTTTCTGATTTACAAAAATGACTTACTATCGTGTGTATCATAATCTATTAGCCTCTTTGCTGTTGATTGTGTAATTTATTGAGAAGTCACAAAAACTACTGCCATCACCGTTCTTCAAAATGAATTACAAGCTGTCGGTGATTGGTGCGATTTGCCGCAAATGTCCCTTAATACTAACAAATGTAAAGCGATGAAAATCTCCCGTCGAATTACACCTTCCATTTACTCAATTTTTGAAATTCCTCCTGAAACTGTACCATGCTTTAAGTGCCTTTGGGTCCACATCACATCTAACATTTCATAAAAAACGCATACTGCCCTCATTATCGCCAACGCTAACTTCATGCTTGGTTACCTAATGAGAAGCTTTAGGTTAACCCCACTGTTTCTAAAACTACTCTTGTGTAAAGCCCTTGTCCGCTCCAAAATATACCATGCAGCAGCAATCTAGGATCCGGTCTCTCAACTCTCGTGGCTGATCTTAAAGCCCTACAGAATCGCGGTGCCCGTTATATGTTTACTATCATCGCACATCCAGTGTCTCAACTATGAAATCTAATTTATCACATCCTGCTATTTCATTACGCCGAAAAATATCTAGTTTATGCCTTTTTTATCACATTTATCATTTGAATACTTCACTAAACAACAAACTAATGTAAAATCCTGTTTTCATCTCACCACGCGTAGATCATCAATTTAAGGTCGGAATTCCTCATTGCCTTACTTCAGGCTATTATAACTATTTCATTCGGAGAAAATCTTCAGGGTGGAACCGCCTTCCCGCGCAATTGGTAAACATGCCGTCCTTTGGCATATTTAAAAGTGCGGTGACTGCTTAGTTATTTTAATATTTTCCTCTTTTTGTTTACCTTTTTCGATAGTTTCTAAACTTGTTTACACAATTTCTTAAGCATTTTGAGTGCTTGGCTTTTAGTGTTTGTATATTGTTTGTATTTCACATGTATCTTGTCCCGCTCCCGTCTGTAATGCCTCAGGGCCTTGAGGGTGCTGAAGTAAATAAATACATAAATAAATAAATAAATAAATAAATAAATAAATTCAGTTTCGTGGCAGAAAATTATAAGTTTAAATTTACACTCCAGAGTGCTGGAAAAAAAGACAATCTTATTTTGAAATGAGTCTAGTGGGACCCCGCTCTTATGTAGCGTCTAGTCCCCAGAAGTTCTTGTTTTTATTTTGTCCTTCTCATAAGCGCGCTGCAATAATAACGCTCGTGGAAGCACGGTAGGAGAGGGGAGAAGAGGGTCTTTTCTGCTCCTACCCCCCTTTTCGCGTCGATCCCCGAGGCTCTGGAGTGGAGCCGGCACCATGTTGCTGATAAAATAGAACGCCTGGCCGAGCCCGGCATGTCAGAAGAGGGAAAAGAGCTCGGCGTACCAAGTATAAGAGGCAGCGGGGCTAATCGAGGCCTCGGGAGACCGTCTCATTACCCCAATAATTAGTCAGTAATAAACACGGCAAACTTTCTGCTCGTCGCGGAGGGAAGCGCAAACGTGCCGTTTTGCTTGTTGCTTTTTCCCCGAGATGCGTTGCTGGCTTATCAAACCTTCCGCTAAGCACACCCAGCTCCAGAAGACAAAAATGTTTTTCTTTTTTCAGTCTTCGATGTTTAAACAAATATTTGGAAAAGAAGCACCACTCCACAAGTTCCTATGCGCACACAACTCGTGAAAATTTTGTCATTGCATATTTATATATTTCCAGAAAAACTCGGCCCCCACCCACATGATTTCTAATAAGAAATATACTGCCCCAAATTAATTTATACATATTCGCGTATATTGTGTCTGATATGGTTCAATCGATACCTCCAGCTGATAATTTATTTGCTCAAAACAACACAAGCTACCGTTGTGTAGGAAACAGAAAGCCAGTTTTGAATATGATATAAAACCATATGATTACGTAAATTGAACTTTGTAGCACGCAGTATGTAAAAGTGTGTTTTAAGGAACACGAGACATCATAAACATTTTCTAAAAGTATTTTGGCTTTACCCATACCATACATACTCAAACATTTTCGTGCACACATCCTATGGACACACATAGTCGCATAAATACATTTATGCATACATCCTGCACACAGACACAAACATACTTGCACACAAATACACACATATATACCTAAAAATACATACGTACTTACAATGCTTACCTACACACGTACATACAGCCAATTTTTTATATTGAAATATCTGGACTTTCCAGATACGGCTAGATATAACATTTTTATACGGGGGTATTTCTTGAACCACCCTCCTCGTCGTCACTCTGAGGTATATACCACAGCAACAGGCCGCCTTTGGTGAGCAAGCACGGGTCGAAACCAATGTCAGCATCTCTATTGTCACGTCGGTCAAGTGTAGATAACCCCTCAGAGACGCTGCGACAAAGTACAGTGTTCAGTACTGTGCGGCATGGAGGTCGCCTCGCCTGTTCAAAGTTCCCCAGCGCTAGCCAGCATCTATCACAGCAACGACAGCGCCATCCTCGTGCACGTGAACTTTGCCGAGCGTAGCGCAACAAAGGTGTGTCTTTGTTTTGTGAGCCTGGCTTGTGCACGATGAGGTAGTCATATTTTTGAAGCGTATGTCCCAGCGTGCCAATCGCCCTGCCGGAATCTCCAGCCGCTGAAGCCAGGACAAGGCAGCATTATCCGACTGAATCACAAAACCCGCGCCAGCAAAGAAATGTATTTAATTTATGCAGGGCGAATGTGATGGCTAGGCACTCTAGCACGCACACCTTGCTATTTCGTTAAGTTGTTGTCAGCGTATGACTAGCAAAGGCTACGAGTCGTAAGACACGGTCGAAATATTGCAGCAATACAATACCTAAACCGTAGCCGCTCGCATCGGTTTGCAGTACAAACGGACGATTAAGTTCGGAGAGCTTTAAATATACCGCATCTGCAAAAGCCCTGGGCAGTTGAAGGAAAGCATTTTGCTCTTTCTAAGCCCAACTTCACGTGACACCTCTGCGCAGCAGTTCGTTTAGAGGCCACGTTATCTCTACACAGAAAGGGATGAACTGGCGGTAAGATCCTACCATGCCGAGAAATCGCTGCAAACTCTTTGCATCAAGTGGGCGAGGAAATTCTGTTACGGCCTTCAGCTTCTGCTCGTTAGGGTGAATCCATCCATCGTCGATTACAAAACCATGTAGGTTAATCTTAAACGTTGCCAATTTTCATTTTACCTGGACGAACAGTCAAATTAGCATTCCACATGCTCTCGAGAAAAGGCCGGCTGTGCTCAAGGTACTCGTCAAACAAGCTGAAGAAGATTTCATCGTCAGTCATATATGCCATGTGGCGTAGTTGTTCCTTGCGTCTCGAAGTAGGATATCCATATTACTTTAAAACGTGACTGTTTGGAAGGTGAATTTTGAGGTTATTCTTGTGCAGCTCGCTTGCACCTTTGCATTTAATTGCATTATAATCATAACCTTAAAATACAAGCCTTTCACCAGTGTTTGTGTTAGGCTGATGGCAGCTCATAAAACCTGTCTGCTCTACTGACGTCTAACCCCAAGTTAGCTCAGCTGGTATAGCTCTCCACTGGAAATGGAGAGGTCCCGGGTTGGAGGCCCGTACCAGAAAGTTTTTTTTTCGGTCCCGCTCTAGTCACCTAGTTCTGTTT